>JANIJG010002822.1:12229-54147 GCA_024611175.1 Megaceryle torquata | reverse complement strand
TTTCTGAAAGGTTTTTATCCCGTCAAGGAAAAACTGGCTTTTGGAAAACAACCAACTCGGTTGGAACTCGGAGATAATAATCAGTTTCTCTGGGCTTGTGAAATTGGCTCATTAAGCGTGCTTTTTAACAGAAAATATTGGAAGCGATTAAGCCTGCTTTACTGAGTGGGCATGAAATGGCTAACCTTCGGCCACCCACAGCTCCTAGGTGCCTGGCATCGTTTTATGCATGCAGCGTAATGTCTTTACTTGAAGTGCTGTTTATTCATCACCTGCTTATTTATCTCTTTGCATTTGGCAGGCACATCGATCAATGTTAAACTGTCACACAAGGTTATTTTTCTTTTACATAACAGTAGAGGCCTAAGGTAGTGGCATATTAAAAGTAATAACTTTCTAACTTGTAGCTCAAGATGACAGTGCCATTTGTACCTGAATATATTACAGCAAGAAACTAAAAAAAAAAGTAAAAAAAAAAATTAAAAAATTACAGAAGTTAAAAAACCAGATGATGTCTGTTAAGAATTAATGTTCTTCCAAGGTCAAAGGCTGGAAGACAACATTCCCAGTGTTGCTATAATTGTGTGCCTGTGTGTGGTGAATGTGTCTAGTGAATGTCTCTCCACCACAAAACAAATTCTGTCTGACCCGTTGGAGCTCACTGTAGGCCTTAACCTCCCTGATAAACCCACAGGGAGACTACTTCACATATACTGTTGAACACCCAACCTGATTTATCTCATGGCGATCAGGTAGTTTTGCTTAGAAATGGTTTGATTCATTGATGTTTGGATATAAATATAGCCACTCGTGTCCACATCCTCCCCACAAGCAGTGCTGCTGTGGCTCTGCAACAATCACACGCATGGATAGCTCTAGGCTTGAGCTGAATAAAGCGGGAGTGGTGTAGCTATCAACAACCATGCACAGCCATCTGAAAACCAGCAAAAAAGTCAATGTAGAAGTAAGTCTTTTCATTCTAGTTTCTCTCACCCTCACACCCCACCCCCCTTTCCTTTTTTTGGTTCTACTATTCTGTTGCTTTCAAACACTGCCCAGCTTTGATAGACTTCCTGTCTTGGCACAGGGCCAGGCAAGCTTTCTCTGTACAAACAGGTTTTCTTTTTATTTTCAGTCCAGCCTAAAAATGCCTACAGATAGAAGAATGTCAGATCTTTTTAGTGTTGAATTTCAAAGCGGTCCTTAGAATTCTTTCCTTCCCTTGATCTCATCTTTGGATTATAGCTTGGACTCACTCTCTGTTTCTAAATATAAGCTGTGGATGGTGGCTTTCTAATAAAGTGCTTTGATAGGCTTGTGTACATGGGAATTAAGCATCGGGCTGTGGTGGACATTGTGTCAGGCGCACTGTTCATACTGACATGAAGCACTACTTCTCTCTCACCACTGTGTATGTTGTCTGCCAAAATACCCTTACTAGAAAGTGTGAATGAAGAAATGGAAGCGCTGAAGAAAGCAAGGCCATGAAATGCACTTGCACTTCATACAGATGGTATCTTGCTTTCTGGATTTAACAGAATTTATCATTGAGGCTGGTCTATCTTTGAATCTGTTAATTCATGTATTCATTCCTGCTCTTGGGCAGACAGATCTATTTTATCTCATGAAGTGCAAACCTGGATAGAAGGAGAGAAGGAGAAGCTTGTCCATTAGAAAAACCCCAAAACAAAACAGCACCTCCACATGTCTATGCTGTTTGGATCAATATTTGCATCAAAGTGGTTTAAATGTATGTGGCTCTAGGGCTGTTCATTCTTTCAACCTGACCTGCAGCATTGATTAGGGCTGGTATAAGGAAGAGAAAACAGCAAATCTGGTAAGATAAAATTTAAAAAGTGAGAAATGTTGCCATGACTCCTGAGAAAGAAGCACTCTGGAGTGCTCACCTCATTGTATGAACTCAGCAATCCCCTTAGTTAGAGACTGCCCGTCTTCACTACCCACATCTGGCAGTCATGGTTCATTTAAGCGTATTTCTGAGCATAACAGAGTTTCAGATTTTATCTGAACAAAAGTGAAACCTCTCTGTTCGGGATATATGAGTTATCTCAGTTCTGAGTAGAGTATTCACACTGATTTTTTATTATTATTTAATTTTTTTTTTAATTGTTATTTCACTTTCTGCTTGTGTATCCTAATTCATGGAAGGCACAGAGAAAGTTTATGATATGGATAAAAATGAACTTCTATGTGTTTTTTTCATGAAGACTGGAAGCCCTTCCCTAAATTCCCTTGTACACTATACGTGCAGGGAGTGCAAAGCCGTTTACACCTGTAAGAGATTCTTATCTGAAGAGGAGCACAATTAAAGGAAAACTGCAGGGCTGACCCTCAAATTTTCATGATTACAAGCTTTTGCTAGTGCTCTGGATGAAGGAAACATTTGGTTTCCTTCCCTGTGTTGCACCCTCTGTTGTTTTTCATAAGGTATTTTCCAATTAATTTTGAAGCAATAGAGATTAAATCAGTAAGAGAGGTCATTTGATGAAATCTTGGCTTTATTTAAATTGAATTTATTGGGTCCAGGAATCCATTTGAAGACTTTGACTATCTTTCTGTGCCTGCTGGGATTGGATGTTGTCTTGTGGCAAGATCAAGGCTTAACTTTGTTTTGTTTTGTGGTTTGTGTTTGTGGGTTTGGTGCTGGTGTGGTTTGTTTCTTTGTTTTGGTTGGGTTTTGTTTGTTTGTTGTGTTGGGTTTGGGGTTTTTTTTAATGATATAATAGTTAGTTTACAATTTCTGTTGCAGTAGATAAATTTGAAAAGGCAAGTTAGTCTTGGATGTGCATTTCTTCCTCTTTGGTCTCAAATGGACTTTCAGTATTGAATTCTCTTAATGTAGGATCAGCCCTTAAACTTTGACCTGCATGTGTGATTGCTTAGGCAACAACTAATTTTGAAGCAGAAAAGATTTAAGATCAGCTTTTTTGAAACTACTTTAATTTTTAATAAGGAGAAACAGAAAAAGAAAGTGACAGAGCATAGTATAATACATAAAACTGAGAGAGGAAAAAAATGTCAGCAAAGAAATTTATCATGTAAACAAAGAAGTCCAGCCTATTGAATAGAATAAAACTGAATAAACAGAATGATCTCTCCTCCACCTCTGCAACAACTCCGCTGGCAGAGCACTTAGCACCTACTCAGATTAGGCTGCATGAATACAACAGTATTAAGTTAGCCCCACAAAAGAGGACTTCCAGTATTAAGAGTGATCAAAGGATTTCAGCAAGGAAGGCTTGCCCACTACCATAAAGGTCTCCTAATAAAGTAGAACTGAGCAATTAATTTACCTGACAGAATGCCTGTGAGCAGCTTGCAATTTACTTGTTATTCAGTGTTACTTGGCATTTTTGTGAATGTGTTTACCTGCAGACTTGATCATGAACGTTGCTCTATAAGGATTTCATAGCTGATATTTTAAATTTGAGCTGAGTTGGTTACTGCTAACTGGTCATTTCAGTCAGAGGGAAAAGTAGAAAATTAGCATGTCCAAGACATTTGCCCAAATGTTAAACCACTGGTGGCCCCATAAACCTTGCCCACAGCAGTTGGCATTTATGGTCTGTTCCACTTGTCTCACTTCACATGTCTCCCAGACATAATTTAGGGCACTAGCTGCCAGTAGTCCTGTCCTAAAACTAATATACAGCTACCCATAAAACAGTTCTTTTCTGGCCAGGCATTGGTACCTCCTATGTTTGTTGTCTTACAGAATTTTATTATCCCTGAGGATAATGGCTTCTGCAAAACGGCCTGGGATTTCATGGCTGTCATGGCAAACATGGGCTTGTAGCATGTGCATTATATATAAGGCAGATGGGCATATGAACTGTAGTTTGGGGTCTAGGGCAGAAAAATTATTGCCCTAGGCTGTATGTCCCTCCAAACACTGAGACTGGATTGTATCATTCTTAACCTTTAGAGGCTGGTGATTCTAGCTAGGTTTCAGGCGTACCTTGGAGTTAAAAACCCATTTTTTTTCTGGTTGCATTATATTAGCAGCAGCCTGGGGAGATGTGGGGACTGGGACCACTGGAGATACTGAGGTATTAATAGCCAACGAGTTCTGAGGTATTTTCATATGAAACCAAAGTTCATTGCTGTGCAGCATTTTTAATTCATATTATTTGTCCGTGCACAGCAGGTGTGAGCACTTCTGTGGAAGAATGCACAGCAAAGAGGCTACGAACATAATAACCTCTATAATTTTATACAGTCTAGTTCACCAAAGTTCTCTTATGAGACAAAGTACCAGCTTTCCTTACAGTAGTTTTATGAACTTAGCTTTTAAAGGAAGTCTTGCTAATATTCTCCCATGTCCTTCCTATTTTCTTTCCCTTCTTCTCTCCAAATTGTTTCCTCTCTGACAGTCACATGACAAGTATATAATTTAGTTTTGCCTACCAGGTAAAAAGTTTGAGATTTGCTGCTGTAGTGTGTCTCATGGAGTAAATTTTAGGGTAAATGGTTCTGTGTTTGAATGATGATTCTGAAGAGTAAAGAGAATGTAAGGGTAGAACTATCACAATTAATTAATGCTTGATTTTTCAAGAGGCTGATTTCAGTCACCTACCTTATAAAACCTCTTATAATTAGGTCAATTATATAAAAATGGATATAAGTTTCTAATGTTAGACAGGTGAGTTTTGTAATTTTGGCTTTTGTCCATTCCCATGTAGAGATGAGATTGCTTTGTGCATTACGTTCTTCAGTGCTATGTTCTAACGAGCCTGTGTGTCTTAAGCAATGGGGCTGTCCCACTTACAGTGCTAATTCAGCTCCCTGCGTGTTTTTTGCTGAAGGATCTCAAAGCTCTCATTTACATTTCCTTTAAGTGTATCTAATTTTTAATTGAACACTAAAAGAAGAAACATTTTTATCTTCCTAAGAAATCTTGCCCCTACTTTTGGTGTAAGTATATAAACTCAATGTTCAACAATAATGATGTGTATATATATATATAATATATATAAGAAAAATAATAAGACAAAGGAGATTATGTTATATAGTTTCACTACAAAGAATATCCACTAGAAGTATCAGTTTAGAGGGTCTCTGTTTCTGAGATAACATGATGTCTGGACGTGTGTACTTTCAAAGATCACATCAGTATACAGAAACTTGCTATCTATCTTGTGCAACCATCTGAGATTCTGGTTGGCAAATATGGCAAGATATGTCAACTTAAGTTACAATTGGCTAAAACTTGCCTTCTTGAAATCTGCAACTTTATGTGGGCCAGTCCAATGTTAGTTTAACACTGAAAATAATACTGAAGTAGATTAGATTACCCAAGGAATGTGAAGCATTCTTCACCCCTCTTAGTCCTTAAATCAGTACTGTATGCCTTTCTGAAAGCAATGCTCTAAGCCCAGAACTACACAGCTTGATACAAGATTTTTGTGTAAAATCACTGACTTAAGCTGTAGAAGGGGTTACACTGGGCAGCCATTGTGTCCTTGTGTCTCTAAAGTCTCCAAGAGCATTCACAACAGAAGATGCTAGATAGTGGGCTCCTTGGTCTGCATGAGTGGCAGCTGCAAGTGGGGGCCTGCAGTTGCAGGAATGCAAGGACATGCCAAATATTTGTATCCCGTGGGGTACAACATAACCTAAAGGTTGTCAAAGGGTTGACAGCCCTTTTTTTCATACCAGTGAAAGCAGTGAGAAAGATGCACCTTTCTGGCTGCATGCTACGTTCTGTACCTCTGCTGGCCCTGCACAGAGGTATGTAATGTATCTTCCCTCTGTCTTGGGAGCCCTGCTGCCCGTGCCAAAATCTTCCAACCACTATTTAACCCTTGATCAGCAAGTTGTCTTTTACTCAAAGAGGAGTAAAAGAACACGCTGGCTGTCATACAAGAAAGCCAAATCCCATCAAGAGAATATCCTGCAGCTGCCTGCAGAACCCCCTATTACCAACTGAGATAAATGCTGTAGGAAAGGTTTGGTCTTTATAGACCAAACAATCGTAGTGAACAAATATGAATTCTACTTCTACTGAATGAATGGACGCATGAACAAATTAAAATTAGCTAACATAATTCTGTGACATAAATGAGAAGGGAAAAGCTATCAACTGTTTGGAGAGAGCTATCTTCAGACGTGTCTGTTCTCCTCTCTATTGTGAAAAAGTACCAATTTCTTTCTTTATTACAAGTCTTGCCTTTATGTACTTCAAGTACATCTAAATAGTGAAGAGATTTGAATACTTTCTAGATGTTGGTAAGTGTTCAGCTCTGCAGGCAATAGTTCAGCATGCCCAGTTCAATCTAAAGCAGCCTTGTTCCGCACTCTGTAAAGCCCTAGACACATTGATTTTTCTCATGGCATTCCTTCACCAGCCCCGTAGATGTGGTGAATGCCCAGTCTAAGCCCTTGATAAGGGGCAGAATGGCTCAGTACTTCCCAACTGAGACTTTTTAAAAAGAATTCTGAAAGTTAAATTTGGCAGCAGGATGAGAAACTCCATATATCTCTTAATTTTTGGGACAACTGTTACCTGTAGATGAGGTGTGTCACTTCTGTTCTTGCACAGTAGCTAAAAGGGTAATTTAAATGTTAGCTTTTTAATTTTAGTGGATACTTGCAGAGAGCAATGCTAGGCAAAAGCAATCAAGCCCATAATTCAGGTTGGTTTTGGTTTGGTTTGGTTTTCTCCTAATTAAACAATTATTGACTGAATAAACTGAGAATAAACAACAGATGCAGAGATGTATCAGATTCTGAACTGCTTAAAGTGCTCTTTTCACCTCTGAAAAGGTCCAATGAACAGATACTTTCCACCTCTGAAGTTCCAATAAACTAATACTTCTGTAGTATATTCTTTGTAATGGAGCAGTAGAAGGCAATTTCCTTTTCGTATTTGTTAAACATGATTCCCGTTGATTGTGTTTAAGTTATTTACTTGCATCGAAAGTAGGGGAAAGAGCTCTTAAGAAGCTAAAAATAATCCATATAATGATCTCAATAGGAGGGAGATTGTCAAATCGAGGAGGAAAAAGTATAGGGAATTAAGATGTCAGATACTCTTTAAGGCCATGTTAGTAGTCACTCCATGTTCTCTGGAAAACAAGCATCCTAAATTCTCTGAAAAAAAACCCAAGTGTACCTTAGCAAAGCCTCACTCGGCTGTTCTCTTCTAACTTCCTCACAGTTGAATTCAGCCCTTTTATAACATAGAAGATTTGACTTTCAATCAATTTAGGGAGGAACAGAGAGCAATAATATTTAAAACTGGAATTTTCAAAAGAATATGTAAGGATTTGGGAACCTTAATTCTTCTGGGAACAGATGCATATCAGGATCTTCACATGACTAAATTATATGCCCTTAGGCTGTGAATTTCAAATACACCTTTATCTTCCAGCACTCTGGTGTACAAATAAAGATGTTTCTATAGCAATTCTAATTTTGGAAGAAGAACAAAATGCCAACTGAATATGATCAGTGTTGTAGATATTAAGGTAATGCACACCTTCTAAGAGGATGCTAGGGTTGTAACATCAGTTGTTTTGTCCCTGGCTTCAAAAAAAAAAAAAAAAAATATATATATATATATGAAGGAAAACACACACCCATGTAACAAGTCTTCAGTGACCTTACCAATGCTTTTTTGATGCTATTAGACTTTCAGCTCTGAGAAAACTGTTGGCAATATTTCTGAACTCCTGGATGTCCAGAAAAGTTTGTGAAATTATCTGTCATCTGCACAATGGTGTGCTGGATAGAGGCTGTGGCTGGCACTCTGTTGGATCCATTTGTAATAGCAAAAGGAGTCAAGCAAAGGTATATTTTGGCACAGACTGTTCTTTGGACTGTTCTTTGTAGTAATGATTGATGATGCCACTAGAGACATGATGCCAGGAATATTTATTAAATTTTGAACATCTGGCAAGCTCTTTAACCTGAGCAGATTGAAGGCCTCCACAACACTGAAGGAGAAGGTTATATGTGAACTTCTTTGCGCAGGTGGTTGTGCTTTCATTGCACACACTATAGAAGACCTCTAGTTCACGACCAACAAATTTGCTGTGGCAGCTAAAGTCTACAGATTTATCGTCAGTCGGAAGAAAAGCAAGGTTATGCACTAGTCCATGGCTGGAAAAGCCTGTGCAAGACATAGTCTCAGAATCAACATATTAGTGTGGGTAATGGATTTAATTTATTTTTGAAGAGACTATAAGATGTCCAAGAAATCATATGCTGAATTAAAAATACTTGTTTTGCATGTGAGATTGCATCATAAATTGACGCCTGCATGGTATCCCACAGAATACCAGAGTTAGTGTTTATTTTGCTGTAGTAATTTCCACATTAGTCTGTGGCTGTGAAACATGGACAAGTCATTGCTGGCACATCAAAGAGATGGAAAAATTCCATCACCAGCACCTTCAAGCTATTATGCATATCAAGTTGTAGGATAAGAATCACAAATAACAAGATTTTGCAAAGAGATTGCACAAACAGTATTGAAGCAATCATTATAAAAGCATTATTTTACTGGACTGGACATGTCCTCTGTATTTAGGACATAAAGCTCCCACAGTATGTGTTGCATAGTAAACTTACGATAGACAGCAGATTAGAAGTCAGAGAAAAGGAGAGGCATTTGTCCAGAAAATATTACTCCCTGGTTGCTACACAGATGTCATCATTTGGGAAACTCGGCATCAGCTATTAATATGGAGTACTACAGCATAAAGTGAAACATGTTAGTCAATGGACCTGAAAAATAATTCACAACCAAAAACTTGTGAATAATTTTGCCCTTGTTGAACATCTGTGATTAGATCACAGGATCCTTATATGTGGTCATACTAAATTCAATTTTGAAAGAAACCAAATCATAGCTGAGGAACACTTAGGTATCATTCTCTTTGTGTCCAGTGGATGATGTTCCGCTTTAGGAAATGATCACAGAGAGTAATGTCTGAGACAACACCTAGTTACTGGTGATGCTCTGTCCAGCCTGGGGGATTGCACAGACTCTAGGTTTTAGGCAGGCATAGCTCTGCTACTGGAGTGGAAATCATTTGAGAGTAAATTGGGCTGAAAGAGAAGAAAAGCTCATGTGGTTCCATAACATCTGTAAAAAGAAGGCGCAAGTTCACCTCCCATTCTAGAAACACTGGAAGTGATTAAGCCTGGCTCTAGGAAAACGTGTCTTTCTTTCTGAGAAGGCATTGTTTTTAAGGGAAGGGAGAGCTGCAGCTGGTGAATCCTGGGATGCACACAGGGGGAGTGGGCTGGAGGCTTTGCAACGTGGAAGTTCCCTGCAGATCAGGTTTTCTTCCCGTTTCCCCTGTTTCAGAGATCCCTGCAAGAGGCACACTCGTGCACAGGCCTCCTTCCCAGCAAACAAAGGGACAAATGTTCAGGGGTGTTGTTCCCTCCTGCTTCTTTAATATGCAAGCTTATAATAAAAAGGAGATTGGAGGGAAGGAAATAATCAGATCAACTGCTGTCATTTACATTTAATTGCCATGTTTGCCATTTCAGCACTAAGCATTGAAATGTGCTCAAGATGGTCTGAGAAACACAGCATTTGGTTCTGTAGTTGTTCTTTAAACAAAAGTTTTTCAAATAACAACCTAAGATGGCAGGCACTCCAGAGCAGTTGCTGCGCTAAGCAGGTCAAAGGAAGAGCACAAAACACATCTTGGATTTTAGGATGCGTCTGTAATAAATGTAAACAAGCCAATTAGAATATATTGTTTGCTGAAATGAAACTTCCAGCCTAGGGATTGTTGTACACAACCTATAGGAAAAAAAGTGAAAGCAGTTCAGTGTGGGTAAAATTGATAGGCAGTTTTTTATCTTGCTATCCTTTTTATCTAGAGCATCTGATATTCAGTAAATATATTCACTTGCCCTACTTTTGAGAGTAATTTTCATCAGATTTTCAGTAATTGGATATCACATATTTTATGGTCTTATTCTGTGTTGTTGGAATAAAATGATAAATTGAATTACTTTAGGTTGGGCAGTTTTTATGGGAAAATATGATAGACTGAATGCCTTAGGCACCATCCTATAGACCATGTTTGAAAACTTTTAGATTGGTAAAAAGCCCAGTCATTGGCATGCAGTATTTAATCTCCAAAACAAGGTAGCGTTTACTGGGGGGGGAAAAAAAAATCAACTGTGTTTTAGCATAAAACCTGTCTAGATTTTTAATGAAATACTGGAAAGAAGAAATACTTTTGTCCTGGCAGGACCTCAAGGGTGCTTTACTTAATTTCTCAGTTCATTTTATTTTCTTACCTGAAGTATGTAAAAGGAATTCTGTATTTCAGTTATGAAAATGTGCATATTTTATACCACAAAAGAGAACTTTTTTCCCCCTCCCTTTTTGGTAAATATTCTTTCAGAAGAAACACAATCAATGTAGTCAGAGCTAACAAGCAGATGGATGTATTTGAATGCCATTATCTTATGTACAATGATATTATCTCTTTCATGAAAAATTCAGCAGTTTGGGCTGCTTTAGTCAAGGAGAAGGAGGAAGTAGGAAAGAAAAAATAGTGAGAAAAACATGATCAGACTTGGAATCCCTGAGGGGGTCACATTGCATCATTTAGCAGGAGAATAAGCAATGCAGAAGGAGCAAAGTTGGTGGAGTTGCTGTCTGCTCTCCTTATGGCGTTCTTGGCTCTGAGCTCTCTTCAAGCCCTGCAGCTGTAGGTGGGCAGCTCTTGGGCCTGCTAAAGCATCACACCATGACATTTTTATCATCAGTCTAGGAGAAGAAAATAAATTTGCTAACAGAACATAGTTGGCAGGCTAATACTGCCTTGTCACATTCCAGACATCTCCAGGTCTGGCCTGAGCCAGAGGAAACAAGAATGAGGGCCAAGAAGTTCATGATGGACATGTTATATAAAGAATAGAAACACATTAAAAAGGAGGGGGGGGCAAGACTTCTTTATAGTAGAAATTAGGTATTCATTGTGATTTCAGAAATAGGAGCACTTGCACATATGAAATAGCACCTGGAAGGTGGAAGGCTCAGTTTCTGTAAAAGCTAACCTCAATCCTCTCTGAATTCTGTGAAATACTTTTTCCTTTTGTTTAAAAAACCCCACAACTTAAATGTGTGTTATCAAGGTATAGTGTCTTACCCTGTTCTTGGGTATCCTGCTGTATCATGTAAACTTCAGCAGCTGATCAAAACTGTGTAACTTGTATGCAAAAGAGTGGGTTTTGCTCTCTCTGGGAATGGTGTGTCAGAACGATTCCCACTGCTGGTATTTGGTGCTTATGGCATTTTCTGCTACACAAATGCTTATCTGTGTGACTTCCTCCGTAGTGGTAAAACCTGAAGAGAGAATAGAGAAGGTGTGTCTGTTGCCACACAATTTTCAGGGGAAAAAAGTTAAGTTCTCGCCAGGAAACTATCTAGAGTTGCATAATGTCAAGAATGGCCATTTCATATCACATGTTAGACCATAAATGTGTTTGAGTTCAGATCTGTTTATGCTAAAGAAAAGAAAATTCCAGATAAATGAATAATGGAAAAAAGCAAAGAGTGCAACTTCTTTGGGGTTCCAGTTGTGTCACAGAACATCTTAATGGTGAATATTTATGAAAATAATTTTCTTGAGTGACCAGGTACATAGACTTCAGCTTTCCATAGCTCAGGTTGTGGGAAGGGTCATGTAAACCCAAATCAGACCTTCAGAAGTCCTTTCCCAATACATGATGTTTGTATCCAGTTGTGATTTCACTGTGTTTTGTCCAGGATCAGAGCAAGGCAAGAGTAAGAGTCAGTTTACTTTGGTGTAAGATTTTGAATGGCTTTGTTTGAACTTTAGTTAAAACAGTACATCAGGCATAAGTAGACTGGTTTTCTTAGACAACTTTAAAATTATTACTTCTAATCAGGTTGGGTTTTTTGGTTGCGTTATTGGTTTGGTTTGGTTGGTTGGTTGGTTTGTTTTCAAAAAATGATGTTACTTAATTCCTGTGTCTTATCCCTTTAGAAAAATAAAACTGGTAGGAAAATATTTGGGTCATTCCTGTAAAAATAACCTCCATTTTTTTCTTTCTGATGAATTGAAGTTTGTTGAAAGTGCTGGCATTTGGTGGGCTGAAAGAAAAAGAAAAAGTAGGACTGAAAAAATATTTAATCTAAGTTGTAAAGGAGCTTGGAACCACACCACAAGCATCATAATTAACTTTAATAATTATAAATGTAAATGCAGACAAGCCACAAGGTTTTAATGGTGTGCCACATGCTTCTGCTAATTATTTTAGAGTTTGGACACATTCAGTGCCAGCTAATTATAAACCCTGCTATGGAAATCATCTGTTTATATTAGACTTATTGATCTCTAGTGTTTAAGCAATATGAAAAGGGAAATCTACAATGCTGTACCATCTGCTTTGTATTCCTAATTGCTTTTAAAGAATCAAATATATAAATAGTCAGCTTTTTATATGTTGGGCTTCAAACTCATTCAAGAAACATGTTTTGCAAATCTAAGTGAACAAGAAAATGATGGAGCATTATTAAATTCTCTCTTCCCCTCCAATTTTTTCCATCCCTGGGTCTCTGCAGTTCACTGACCTCAACATGGGAGAACAAAACGTGTGTGTCCCATAAGTCCCAAATATTGGTCAAGCCAGCTGAGAAGTGATGCAGTTTATCATTTACATCTTTTAATTGCACATTTTCTTTTACTCCTTGCCATCAAACACACCTTATGGCCATGAACATTTCTTGTTATTCCACTTAATGGATACAGAAGAAGAGGGGAAGGGAAATTAATGTTCAAACTAACGATCACCTCCTCTGGGAAGTATTTGGCTTTATGGCAGATTAAACCTATTGGGCTGCATGATGGGCATTTGGTTGAGGGGGAGGATTCAGACTTTGATATTCTTTTTGCCTTTTTTTTTTTTCTTAAACATACCATTATTATGTATTTCTGCCATTTAACAGTAATTTCTTAATAAAATTGCTGATTTTTATGCCATATAACAAAATAACTGTTTTCAATACTTTAGCTGCTTGCAGTGTCACTTTCTCTGGGGTAGTCTCTTTTGTTAGATATTTTCTCGTTTTTGACCCTTCAAAATTGCATTCATAAAAAGACGGTGCATTTGGAGTGCTGCTCAGTGCTTGCAGTGCTTCTAGGAGGTGAGTGTTCCCTGGACCCATTTCACAGATGGAGGAGGCAGGAGCTGAGATGAAGTGATTTGTATGTGAAACCTGTAGGTATTCCCAACTCTCCAGACCTTTCTGATGTGTTATCTACACTTGTTCTGGTTTTGTACAGTTCTTTTTTTTTTTTTTTTTTTGTGCACAGAGAATTAGAGAAATTATCTTTTTCTTCATAAAAAGTTAGAAATTCTAACTTAGCCCAATTTTTTTCTTGTCCCACAAAAAGTTGTCTCATTATGGGGTTCAGCACTTGAAGCGCATAATGGCATTAAGTCTGGAGGAATCCTGAAGAAAGAGAATAAAGATGCAGGATTGTGTCTGATGTGAATTGTTGTAACTGTGTAACCTTTGAAGCTGGTGATGTTGCAACAATTTGGATAGGACAGGAATACACCCTAAGAATTGCCACCTTTTTGACAAATTGAGAAACTGGGCCAGATCCCCAGCTAGTGTCAGTTATAGTAGCTCTACTGAAATCCATGGAGCTGTGCCAGGCTGCACCAGCTGGGAGTCTGGCAATAGCCGTTTAAAATTAAACAAGTTAATGCACTTGAATGCTGCAGTTAAGAGGTCCTGAACCTCTGCTGCTTTGCCTGTTGTGAAGTTCCTTACGCCTGCTTGGACAACTCACTGCCCTTCCATCCCAGTTATATACTCTTGCTTTGCACAAGATATGAATGTTTATGGTGGGGCATGGTGGAAGAAAACTGATCTGTAAAAACACATCTAAGAGCTGTGTTTACGGGCGTGGATCACTCTCTTGTTGTTTTTAAATTATGATTGTTCTCTTCTCTGTGTTTGTTAAATCATTCTGCTTAGCCTGGCACTTTGGAAGAAAAGCCTGCCCCATATGGCTTTAAGATTATCCTTTTCTAGTGCACATGCACACCTTTGTTTTAATCTCTCTGCATGTACTTTAGTAGTGGAGGCTTCTAATATTATCTGTGTTTATTATAATTGGGGCTCCTGGTTTGCTGCAATTCAGCAGGGAAAAGAAGTGCAGCTTCCAATTTCTATTGCTTTAAAATTCAGGCTTCTTCCTAAAAGTGAAGTACCAAGCAAAGAAACAACACTGGAATAGGCTTTAGAATTAGCTTCCTAGAAAACTTAGTACTTGCAGGGAACAATGTCATTTGGAAGCTTTTAGAGCTAGACAAACTCCTGATCTGTTTTTCAGATAATTACCCATTTCAATCCCATCAGAATTTATGTTGTAAAATGAGAAGTACCACTGACCATGTAGCATCATCCGTTCTCCTGGTGTTGTGGAAAGATGCATGGAAGGATGGTTCCTCTTGATGACACCTGGTACAAGACACGCTGTGACAATATGGGATTTGGCAGCTTGCGGTGGGACAGAGCCTGTGATGCTATGTTGAGACAAAAATGTGTAAGTCAACTAGAAGACTTTTACCTTGGGATGCTATTCCTAGTACATCTATAGCTTCACTGCATCTTCCCTAGTGAAAAGCCAGGTCTTCAGAGGAGGCCACCAAAGGGTGGAATAAACACAAGCATCTTCCTTTCTGAGGATGGACATAGGAAGGGTTACGGTCTTTTTCTATTCACCGACAAGAAATATAATTATGACCTACTCTTGTTCAAGTCTTCTCTTGGAAATCGCCACCTGAGTCAGTGATGATCCGTCTATGTGTACTGTTTAACTTTTCCAGAATGTAAATGTTATACCTCTTCTGCAGTACTTTCCAACAGCTCTTCTGGTGCCATTAGCATTTTAACATTATTATTAAGAACTGGATTACTCACTTTGTGCCTTCCAGTGGCCAGGAAAATGAAAGTGAAATGTCAGATGCAATTAGGAGAGATGCCACCTACTGTATTCCCTCGACTCCTTTGTTTGTCACCTTCCCATAAGACCCCTGTTGGGAATAAAACCTGCAATAATCCTCAATGAAGTTATCATGGCTGAGGCTTATATTGTGAGCAGAGCTCTGGTGTGGCCCAGATTACTTAGGGCATTTGAAGATTGTTTGGAAAGCACCTAGCATTTCATCAAAAAGGGTCTGTGAGCAGTAAATAAGAAGCAAACTTATTACATAGTTTTATTGGACAAGGAAAAAACAATTATATCCTTTCAGTAGCCTTTAGCTACATCTCTAGGTACTGTGATGTTAAATAATTTAGTCTTAATTTGCCAGAGGTGGGGATTATTACTATTGCAGAGGCAAAATTCAATGGAGAAAGTTGTCTGGCTACATTGGAGCTGGAAATGGCTGTTTTTTGATGCTGCTTTTGTCTGGACAAAAGGAATTCGCTTTACAGATTTAGATGGCAGCTGAATGCTTTGATGTTGTATAACCTGTCACTAATGCATCACTAAGATGGAGGCCGTCTGTCCCCATTTATTTTCCACTACTTTGGTATTGCATCCCACCATGTCAAGATTACATGAGTCGTCACCCATTCAGTCAAAACATAGATATCCAGTTTAAAACCCAGAATGTAAAATTAGTGCCTAAAAGCTCTGCCGGAATCACAGTGATACCGCAAAGTGGGACAGATAGCTTCAACCATGGTGCAACTACAAGGCTTTGCAACCTCCTAGGGTGAGAATATGGTAGTTTGGTACAGTGATGTATCAGTCCTGTTGCACCTGAATGTCCTATTCTCTTCAGAGTGAGTAGGTAGGCTTTTGTGTAGAGACTGCCTTAAAAGCAGTAAAACCTCTTATGTTTGTCAAGCAGAAGCTATTTTAAGAAACAAACTAAACTGCTATAAAAGAATAATTTTAAGGAGGAATAAACCAGTACTAGCCTGCATGGCTAGCTGATACACTGTGAAATGGCAAAAATACTAAACTCCCCTAAGATAAGGGTTATAATAGGAACTCTAGTGACCCCAAGTACAGTGGGGCTTCCGTGGTACTATAATTAGGGTTATTACGCTGAAGTTGGGCATATAAATGTTAACATTCTGCTCATTAAAATAGTTCTTTTCAGAGAATTAAGGATTCTGCATTTTATATTCATAAAGTGAATAATATAAACTTAACTTGCGGCTTCTTTGATTATGTGTTGGAAAGAGTTAAAATTCTCTATGTAGACCACTGTAGTTTTATTATGTAAGATGACCTTAGGAAGTGTCATCCCCCTTGAATTTATACAAAGAATTCAAAGTAAAGGTTTTCTAGGTTACACTTCTTTTTTCAACCCTTTGTCCTGTCAGCTCAGTCCTAGATATCTTCATCTGCCGACATGCCCAGATGTGCAATGAATGTTGATTTGAGATGGCCCCTCAACCCCTCCCTGCTGGTGTCATTAAAACCAGGGAGGTAGCTGCTCCCCTGGCATCTTTGGCAAGGCTTGGCTTTACACTGCGGACTAAATTATTGATGAAGAGCACTTCTGTCGCAGTGTGTTTTACCCACCTTTAAATGAAACAGTGCAGATAGAGCTGTCATTGCCTCCTCACTCCCTGCAACTTCTACATGACATTTATGATGTGGTTCAGATTGCACTGAAGCAATTAATTTCCAGTAGAGCCTGCACTCAGAATGAAGTTCCCTGACAATTACCAAGGGCTGGTTTTTCACCGACTGTACCACACAGTCATTGATACAGTATACAAAAGAAAATATCACAATATATCACAAAGGTTTGTTGCTCTTCCTTTTTTTTTTTTTTTTTTCCCCTGAATCTGATGCTTAGTATCTGAACACCCTTTTCATACCAATACCTTTCCTTAACAATGTGGATAAAACCTGGTGTTCAGACTTATGTTTGGGCCTGATCCTGCTGTGTGCTGAATGCCTTTGGATCCAGCTACAATCAGTAGGATCTAAGTTTTGCCATCTGCTAAGAAAATACTCACCAAAAATGCCTGTCATGTTTGGTAAGAGGGAGCCAGTATCTTCCCAACAGACATCTGTCTGCACCTGGAAGTGAATCCTGTTTTTTAATTCTGCATTCAGCCATTAAAATGGTGCCAGTGCTATACGAGCTGCTGGTTTATGTCTCTTTTGGTGTGTGCTCTCTGAACAGTAGAGCAGACTTTTTCTGTGAAGGTGTGCACCTTGCTTAGGATTTGTCTAGGATAAAGAACAGAATAGATTTTGTTTACATATGTTGCTTCTCTCATATTTAACAGTCTCCCTAAGACTTTGAATGTGAGCTTGCCACGTGAGCCATCTGCCAGTCTGTGATGAGGAAGAGTTTTGTCCAGGCTTGGGATTTATAATCTGTTTTATTGCAGAAGGGAACAGGACCTGAACATGGGATTATTCCTGCTACATCTCTTGAAGTGAAGCCACCAGCTTCCAGAATAGCTACCAGAGATGGACAGAAGTAGCCATGGTTTCATAATTTATTTGAAACACAATACAGCTCTTTCTTCCCTGATAACAGTGCTATCAGACTAACATGGAGTGAAAATTTGAACTGGCATCTATGCATCAGGGTGATGGGCACTTTAGGAATGCATAGACAAAATTACAGATAGTATGTTGATGGATAAACTAACGTCTGGACTTGTACCTACATGCTCAGGCTCAGAGGTGATTATTCTGACAACTGAAGCATTTTGACATAGGTACTTATTAAGAAAACGTGTGAACCTGTTTGAATGAAATCAATTGTATCTTTACCCAGACCATGAAACAGTCTGATGGAGATTTGGAAAGATTACCATTACTCACATTTCCTACAGTTCTTGTATTCCTACTGCACCTCATGGGTTGGCAGTATCAGAAGGTGACTCTCTGAAATGTGGTCTGGTATGTTTTGGCCCAGGAGATACTCTTGTTGTGACAGCTAGGTTCAACAGAAATGTATGGATTTAGGGACCTCCATTTAAGCACCCCCTTTAGCAAATTGCAGCTGTACTGTAGTTGCCTGTGATTTTTTCCAAATACATGACATTTAGATTTCATGTGAGGAAGAGGCACTAGAAATAAATCAGGTAAAGGGATTTTTTTTTTCCATGTCATGTTTAGCTAGTATGAAACTAGGATTTCTCAAAGACACCCAATGCCCCTGCCCCCCAAACCCGATTTAGACTAGGAGTGGCAAAACTTCTAAGATATTTTGAAGGAAAGGCTAACTTCCTTCTCCCAACTAGGAAGCTCTTCCATAGTTGCTTCACCTCTGTTCCATGGTAAGCTAAAATGTGTGTGTTTGTAAATCATGAGGCACTCCGTGTTGTTGGCTGCATTACTGTATGCTGCTTTTAAATGTCTTTTTAGGATCTATCAGAGATCAGAGGGTCTCTACTGAAATTGTTGGAATCTGAACAAGATGCTATAAAAAGGAACTAAGGAATGTGGTGTGGTGTTCGTAGTCTAGTGAAATCTCACTCTTAATGATTTCACCATTATTTTGCAGTTCAGGTTAGGCAGAAAGGCTTATGGGGTTCATTGCAGTACTATGTCAGAGAATGAGGGATGCTTTTACAAGAAATCTGTAGGATAGCAAGCAGCCTTTCATGAGCATTTTAAAACTCCTGTATTTATCAATTCTCCTTGGTGAGACAGGAGGGTCTTCTAACAAAACCATTCACCCTGAAGAATCTTGCTGCTTTTGACCAGTTTTGTCCAAAATTTCACCTGGTTAGGATGGAGCCCTTTATGTCTGTTCTGCCCTGGATCTTGTAGCACAAATGCCCAAGTCTTCACTATGATGTTTCAAGTTTGTCTATTTTAGTATCACAATTTGCATCTCTGCCAGGACAGTGTATTTCACTCTGGACACCTGGAAGAAGCCATAATGACATGCTGTATTAGCTGTGTCTGTCTTACAAATCATCTGCTGATTTATCCACTGGTTTCTTGGTAAGCGTGTGTTTGCCTATTGTGGCTTTAAAAGCAGATGCTAAGACAGTAGATGGAAAATTCAGTTGGTGTCACTTTCATTTCCATCTTCTCAGTGGGTAGGTACCAATAATGTGCTAAATTTAAAAAAGGTTTGCAATTCGGTTAACTGTTAAAGAGCTGTCAATTCATCAATTGCTTCATAAGGCGGACTATTAAGCAGTCTCCCTCTGGGCATCAGAATATCAATGGACAGCAGATGAGGTCCAGTGTAACTGTCCAATGCTTATGTGCCTGCCCATTCCCTTTGGTAGCTGCCAGCCCTGGCTCCAAGCAACCTGAAATCCCTGCACAACCTCTTCTTGAATTGCTTTGAGCAACAGTAAAGAATCAGTGATCATGTCCCTGCTCCCGTGTTTTGAGCAAACCAATTTTTCTCCTGTTTCTTTTTTTGGTTGAGGAGGAAAAAGGTGATAGACCTGTTCCCTTCTGAGTCCCTGTTTAAAGGAATGTATTTTGGGCTGTGTTTTAGGACAGATCATTTCACTTTTTTTTCTGCAATAGCTTGAGGAAGTCACAGTTGTGCTACTTGTTCTTTAAAACACCCTGGGGATGAAATGCCTCAGAGAAGACTTGATTAGTTTAGTCCCTCTCCCTTTTCCCCCTCCTTTTTTTTTTTTTTTTTTTTTTTTTTTCCATTTTTTTAAACCAGGAATTTATCATCATGCCTACTTCTGCAAACTAGTGTAGTAATGTAAGCCTAATACACATTTTTTCATGTAAAAACACAAGTCATCAATCACCATTTTAAACCTCCAGTGTCTCTATTTAGCAATCTAAATGAAATTGCTTTATTTTCAAAGGTTCAGGAACCTATGAGGGACAAGTTATAGAATGAAGGAATCATCAACTGATCAAAGAAATAACATAGCAGCATGTGGCATAGATGGAAGTTGAACAAGCGACAGGTGTGGAATGCCAGGGCACCTGAGGCAGAAATGGCATTGGGAGGCAGGTACAGTCTGGTTCCCAACAGAAAAGGAGAGTTTGATGGGTCACATGTGTGAACAAACACAGGCCATTGAGGACAGAATGTTTGTTGTGGTGGTGGTAAGCAGGAGAGAGTTAGGGTAGAGCATTTTGAAGGAAGGGGGTTGCACTAAATGACCTTTAAAGGTCACTTCCAACCCAAAGCATTCTATGATTGTAAGGCTTGGTATAGGCAGAAGGTGTTAGGAAGACAGTATAGATTTGGAAAAAAACCATGTTTCACCATATTGGAAGTGTTCATTGTGTAAAGAGGCACAAACGTGGGGAGATACTTTCTACTTCAGTGCCAAAATTCAGCGAGGGCACTGAGGAGAAGTCTGGATGCTGCTGCAAAGGGAATGCACTGTCTTGAACTAAATGTTGATCTTGTCTGTTGAAGCTGGAGAAAATTAATGATGAAAGAAAGATCAATTTATGTTAAAAAATATATCAAAAGGTCCATCTTTGACATAGCCACAAAAATGTCTATCTGTGACTTAGGGTACATGATTCTTTCCTGCTATTAGCTGACACAAGATAGGAGTCTAAGCCCCAGATTTTTTAATAGGACAGGTTAAAATTTCTTTTTGAGTGAAAGTTAATATATTTAAATATAAGTGAACAAATTCCCTTGTCTCCCGGAGAGTTAGGACATGACTCTGTGCTCTGTTGTAGCACTTTTCTGCTGGTGTTGCAAATATGCTTTGTATGAGTGCTAAAAAAACTGCTGTTACGAACCAAAGAAGTAGACCTCAGTATGTAAAAGAGGGAGACGATGCAGAGTAATTTGAGTAGGAAATCCTGGGACATTAGTGATGCTCCAAGTGCAGATTTTAATATGGATTTAACTGCAGAGCTGCTACTGAGGCCTCCATAATGTTATTTTAAGGTTAATTTGGAAACCTTGTTCGGCGTTTTGCCTGCCTAACAGCCACTGTCATTAGCGAGAATTGCATGGTTGAGTTCCAGTGCTCTGCTCTGAAAATCTCACTCTCTCTACAGTTGTTTATAAACATAGAAATAAATGAGCAAACAGACCATTTTTTGAAAGGATGGTTCTGTGTGTAGTAACATGTTAATGTTTTAATCCAGTCATCTGTATTCCCACAAGGCAGGCAAAGGAGCTTCAGATCTGAGTTCTGAACCTTTTCTTAATGACAGATTTCTTTGGTCAGAAGCAAGTCAAGCTCTCCCTTTGTCATCCTGGCTTATTTTTCAGTCTTGCTGTCTTTCCACAAGACAGCAGTGAGAGATTGCTATGAAACTAATTAATGTCTGACAGACAGATTGAACCAAATATCCAAAGGATTCAGAGTATAGTTCATTCCCCTTTACAAAATAGAATACCACAAGACAAGAAACATATAGATGACATTATTATACTAACAAATAGCTGAGGGAATTTTCTTGCTCATTTTATCCAAATTAGACAATTTAAGACAATTATGGTTAAACTCCCCTCCCAGACTGCAGCTCAGTTACCTTGATGTGTTGGTAGTTGTAATGAGATACATATGAAATATTACCTAAGAGGGAAGCTGTGTGCTTTAGTGGACCTCTATTGTCTTTCAGAGTGCAACCACAAGGGAGAAATAAGGGTCATATGTCATATATGCATAGCCAAAGTATAGAAGATTTATGACTTGGTGAATATGTAGATACACTGGTGTTCTTGACCAAGCTATGGAAGCTGTCCTTGAGTGTGTCTGAGGTTTTACAGTTAAGAAAAAAATGTACTTCAAAGCAAGAACGAGACAAACAATTATACACATGCAGTCTTGGAACACTTGGGCAGTGTTCTCTGCAATTGCAAAAATAATGATTGCTCATCCTAGTCTCTTGGGGGGGAAATTTCCATACTTTTGCTTTCGAGGCACTTTCAAAGCCATTTACTGCCGTAATTCATACGCCGCTGGATTAAGAACCATATGCCTCTTAAAATCAGCAAGAGATGATGTAGTAAATTTGCTGATTTAAGGAAAAGGAAAAAATAAAAATTAAATAGGCAGATTGAGACCTACTTTTACTTCAAAGGATATAATAATGCCAGTTTGTAAGTTCACTCATTAAGAAATAATTCCTAATTAATTGGATAGGGTGACGACAAAAAATATCGAACTCTCCAGTATGTTGACCACCGCATCTGATTTCTGTACTTACTGTAGTATCTTTTGGTCAACAGTTATCCATATTTATTGACTGTACATTAAACAGGAGTTGTATCCAGAGGCTTAAGCAGTGTTTGTGGACCAGGAAAGGAATATTTCATCTGTGAAATAGATATCGGCCTGTCAGAAATGCATGACGTGGTACTGTGACATGAACTGTGAGTGATCACAATTTGCTACATTAGATTACAGCATGATGTTAATTCACTGTACTTTTCAGTAGAACATACACCGAGTTCACTGTTCAGCAGTAAAACACCTTTCACTGATGTTATTGCTACTACAAGCATGTCTTTTGGATCATCTAGTCTATTGTCTGGAAATTCATGTCTTTTTGGATCTCTGCTGGCTTCTCCATAGTGCAGTTCATGAGCATCCTCAGAATCCAGCATGTCTCACACATGTCTATAGCAGCACATACTCTTTGTGATTGCAAAGAGAACTTTTCAAAGAACGGGTTCTTTGTCTATGAGTGGCATGCAAATGATTGCAAAAGTGACTGCCAGAGTCTGCACACAGCCTGAAAAAAATAGCTTCACAAGGGTTATGCAAAGGTCACTGATGAAACTCCAAAACACAGCCACAATCTTCTTATACTTAATGTTGCATCAGATCTATAGCCCATATACTCATCATTCCTGCACACAGCAGCAGTGTGAGGAGAGGTGCACTGTCGTAATTAGCAACAGTCAAAACCAGTAAAACATACAGACTCTTCAACCAAAAAATCCATTCAAAATCTGAAGTTATTGTTAATCTTTTCTGCAAAGGGAAATGCAAAGAAAATGTACTCCCTCTTCACCATCTTGATTGTTTTTTTCTAGTTCAAACCTACTGGCCAAATGATAACATTGTTCCCAGCAGATACATGATAGTAAAACAAAATGGGTGTCGGTGCAGAGAACAGGGATGCAGATACAGTATCTGCATATCGCTCCTTCTGGGGTAATGTAATTCGGGAAAGATTTGGCTCAATCAGACACAGTTTAGAGTGGAACAAGGAGAACAATCAGAACCCCTGAAAATGTGACCCACAAGAAAAGATTAAAAGAAATGGGTTACTGAGCCTGAGGCACTGATCGTTGTCCTCATATGTGTTAAAGTTGGCTTTCCCTTGTCCCTGATGGACCAAGCAATAGGACTGAGCTGAAACTAGCAAGATTCAACCTGGATTTTAAGAAAGTCTTCTTTGTCATGGAGTTGATACATCACTAGAGTAGGTTTCTGGCATCTCTTTTACTGTGCCTTACTTGGAACTGGGTAGACAAACAGGTAGAAAGGACATAATTTGCTTTCAAAGGAAAAATGACCTTTATGTGTCAGAACACTTTCCCACCATGTGATTCTGTGTATCTCCATGCAGATCCTAAAACTGCTGCTGTTACAGTATGTTGTTTTATTCCTGGTAAATGTTTGGATGAATGAAGGAGAATTTCCATAGGAGAAAATCCATAGGCAGAGAATCTCATTACAAAATGCTTGATTTGAGAAAAGGTTATTTGTTTCCTGGGAATTTTCTAGGAGCCAACAAGTTTAAAGGCATCTAGAAAAGAAAGATCCCAGGGATCTGGGAGGCAGGACTTGACAATATGTATCAAGCTCCAACTTACTGTCATGGTTAAGTGTTGTAATCTGTCACATGGGGCTGTGTTTACAGAGCAAACTAGAGTTTCCTGGAATGAATGGCTCTTTCTCTTTTTTTCTATTTTTTTTTAAACTTTTTTTTCTTTTTTCCCCCCCCCCTCTCCTGGACCAACAGGAGATAGTGGACTAATTGTGTACTAAATGCTCTGTTTTCTTGTACTTTCAGAGATGAATAGAAGGGGGTCAAAGCGTGTTACATTTCAGTGTGTTTGAGACTTGCTCTGCAACTGTACTTGCTGATAGAATGTATCTTAAAAGATTAAACCTTTTGTTTTTATTGAAGAGGGGCAGCTACTTTTTGTGCTTTGAAAGTGTTTGTAAAGCTCTACATCTGCTTTTAAGGGAGAACTTCTCTGTTGATCTGGGTGAATCCTTAATGGGACTGGAATGGGACTGAAATGGGACTCAGGCCCAATGGTGTGAATCATTTTTCATCATTTGTTTCTTCTTTTGAGGTCTTAAAAGCTTTCACAGATCTAAACCTCCAGTTGTCTCCCTTCCCCTCAACAGATGTATAGGAAGTCCGAGGATATTGATTGAATAAGCCCCTCAAATACCTGCCTTGGAATTCACTTTTTACTCCCATTCGAAAGAGCAAACAATCACATGCCTGCAATAATGTAAATTTTACTTTCATTATGACTGTACTCCCACAAGCTAATTACACTGCAGACACAAAATCTGTCAACTTTCCTGCTCCATGGTGATAAAGGAACCTGCTGGGTAAAATAGCTACCATTCATGTGTTATTTCAGGAAATATCTATCTGACTGTAGGAGAGAGTTCTTGATTTTGTATTAAAGTAAAGAAACAAAACAGGAAAACTCTAGTGGATTTATAGTAAACATAAGTGACTGTAATGAATAATACGATTGGACAACATAGTTTAAAATTAATTGTAGTCTTTGTTTAAGAAAACTGTCTGATTTTGCCTTGTGTATTCTTTTTCACATTTATTGAGAATAGTGAGTGAAGTTGAGGACCTTTCCACAGAAATTTAAGGTAGCATATTTTCCTCTGAGGCCAGTGTGGGCTGGAGTTATTCTAGAGGAATGCTGCAAAAGCTGCTTAATTTCCTCCCAACTATTTGTTACTACTGATGTCATAGAGATTATCACCCTAAATAACCAGTTTAACCACCTGTCTGATGAGAAAAAAAATTTCCATCAGTCCTTCTGCACTGTAATGCTATTGCAGCCAACTTAGCTTCAAGATCTGTTTTAAGTAAGCCATCTGATTTTTTTTTTTCTCTCTCCTTTTATTTTTTTTTTCTTCAGCCAAGCAAATGAGAGCACTCACAGATTTGGATTTGCCAACTGAAATGTGAAGGTGACAACTTACAGCAGAGGGGTGGTGAACAGCAAAACCAGACAGGGGTAAAGGCAGTGTCTTTCGCTGCATGGCCCTTTCCATAATCACATCTGGGTGGAACATAAAGGCACTTCCAGAGGTAGGTTTAGAGGCCCAGCTGACAGGTGCTAACTTGCTTAGCTGCTGTGCCTTGATTGCATTTGATTGTGTGCCTGTAACCTGAACAGATTCCAGAAAGGAGTCATATTCTACTTATGGCAAGTTCCTTATGCAATACATCATGGTTTTGGCCTGTAGCTTGGCCTCAGTGCAGTACTCAGAGGCAGAAGTGAACTCAGACGTGTGTGAATGAGATTTTGAGAAGAGCTTATGCTTTCTTGCCTGACCTGGGCCATGTGATGGCACATAATGTTGTTTTGGTTGCTTTTATTGTTGAGCTTAGATTTGGAGGAACTGCCCTCCTCCCCAAAGCATAGAATTAATAGCTTCTATCCTACTCTACACCTGGACATGGGGCTGGGGAGCTACAGAGATGTTTTGGTGTGCTGTCTGAAATGGGTGGAATAGCAGTGCTGTGGGGAAAGACTAGGAGATGAGAGTGAATTGGAGGGGTGATGAATTCTTACTTAACTGCCCTTAGTGAACAAACACCAGATACTTAGGAGGATCCCTTTTCTTCTCAAGAAGATGCTGATGTGAATCACTCTTTCTGAACAGCAGTCATATTGAAAGTTACTAAACATCCCATCAGTCTCATTCAGTTTAGCAGCACTAAGCATGATACAAGATCAGGGAGGTCAAACTCTTCTCTGTTTAACGTTAAACCTTTGTTGATAGTTTCAAATCTTCTCCAGATTTCATCATGCTGATGATAACCTGATGCCAAATAACTTCAGCTTCACAAAGGCTGAGGTAGACTTAGTCCCAATGCACAGGTCTTTTGTCACCTGGATATTTCACTTACTAAAATCAATAGGAACTGGTGTTTTAGTACCTATATGAATCTGGTCCATAATATGTAGCAATGCACAGCATGTGTCCAGATGTTTAATTGACTCAGTTGGGGTAAATGGTACTTGGCCAATTGTCTGGAATTACTGCTATGTGAATTACTACTTCATGCTTTTAGTCTATGTCACTAGTGAAATTGTGTGATGTGCATTCCCATTCAGAGTCCTCAAAGCCTGTGAGCAACCTGTAAGACCTCAGAGTGGCATAAAAATGATGATACGTTGTCTTTCTACAGGGTTTGTTTAATGAGGAATCGTCACCCTTGAACGGTCTCCATTGTAATGATATGAACGTACTCAGAGGCACTTGCCAGTCTCCTAAGCTTTATGCTTTGAATTATCCACTGGAAAGTAATAGCATGTGATTTCTAGGACATGGTGATTCAGACCCTCAGCTTTGCTGATTAACATGCCACTACCTTCTTCAGTGGAACAATGGGCATTTACACTAGTGAGAATCTGTCCCAAAGGACTAAGCAAGTAGGAGTGTACAATAAAGTTTTACTCTAATGTTATCAAATAGCTTTGTCCTTGGAAAAGAGCACAAATTCTCCTTTTGTATTTGAAATGAGTCTGAAAGTTGAGGTAAATCTTTAAGTATCCTGTGAAATAGTGCTTGGTTGAACACTTTTTTTCATGAAATAGATATTCATCTGAACATACTTGGTATTTTGAGGAGAAACAGTGGAAGTGGTGAAGACATGGTGGCTTAAAAAAACCCTAAGAGGGCAAAGTAATTTTTTCCATCCATTTTCATGAGTATTTTTTATCATGCATTGCACACATCCTAAATACATAATTACATGCTGTCTTAGTCAATTGAGTAAACAATACTTTTTTTTTTCTATTTTCCTTTTTTTTTTTTTTTTTTTTTTGTAAAAGAGAATGCATATTTAACAAATGGAATGCCATGGCTTCAATATGTGGAACATATTATGGGTTTTAAAACCCAACCTAATTATGCACTTAACCAAAACATGAGGACAGTTCCTCCAAAGCCATTCTGGCCTGTCAAGTAAATAATATGCATTTTACAAAACCAAGTAATTACGGGCTAAACCCATGGGACTGTAAAAGATCTGAAGATGCAGGTAAGTAATATGCACTTTACAGCTAACCGTAGATGAGGAATTTAATTTAATTAAAAACATGGTAGGTAAAAAAAAAAGAGTAGATAATGCCTATAATCTTTCAAAAGCCAGGAAATTCAAGTTGTTAGTTCCTGTGCCATCTTGAAAAAGTCAATATATCAGAGAGAAATATCCAAGAGTGGAATTCACATAGGTGGAAGTGTTTTTGTTAAAGGAGACCTCATTCATTTACTGGTGCTCTCTGTGATTTGCAGTGTCTTTTCTGTCCATCAGGACTGCAGACTCAGGGCTCCTCATATAGATTGTATGCAGGTTTGGGAGTGCAGTGTGTCCAACTTCTGCCTTTGGTCACACTTGTGCATTTTTACCGGATCCTTCTTAAACTAGATTGATTTCTAGATTTTTGGAAAACAAAAAGAACAAACAAACAAACAAAAAAACCCAAGCAAACAAACAAAAAGGAAACAAACCAAACCCAAACCAACCAACCAGCCAAAGAAACAAACAAAAACAAGAAAACCAAACCAAACCAAACCCCAAACATGCTTCAAAACAAACCCCAAACATGCTTCATTATACTAAAGCAGCGATTACTTCACTGAAGGCTTTAACAGGTGAATCCAAAAGACTACAGGCAGCATATTCCTTAGGAAACAGTCATTCAACAAGGAAGAAGTAAACAATCAGTTAATGGTGACCCATCCTTTCCACTTCTGAAAACAACTAATTATTATTTATAAAAGTCTTTCCATTTTTTTTCTGAAGTCTGAGAAACAATGTTGGGACAACTAAAATGCACCAGTCCCCTCTCAGACTGCTGGGTGATACACAGATACATTGTCTGACATTTTCCCCCAGTTTTATACACCAAAGTTGTGTTCTGAATATAAATTCCTGCAAGCTATTGAGATCACAAGTATGAAATCTGAAACTGCTGGTTCTATGATGATAAAGGGACATGCTCTTTGAGAGAACCCATTTTTGCTGTAAGCAATGAACATGCCATGTGGAAAGAGACCTAGATTTGAAGTAGAGTTTGAAATGCTTCAGGGATTGCATTACATCCTTCTAACATTTGTCTTCCTTGCTCAGATAGAAGCTTTTTTTCATTGTTTATGTGTTTACTTTGGGAATGTTAGATTGGAAAACTTCTATTAACCCTCTTCTTCATGGATCCCTTTCTTCCCCCATCCTTCAACCCTCTTCTTTGTGGCTCCCTTTCTTCCCCCATCTTTCCCTCAAAGCCACCTCCACAGCTTTTTCTGAACACAGCTGTTCTGTTTGGGATCTGAAGAACTGTTTTGTTTAGCCACAAAATCATATTCTTCAGCTTTTCTCTTTCCTTAAAAATACACTATTCTTATTTTAAGTGCAGAGAGGTTTTGCAGTAATTGATTACATAGTGAAACTAGATACCAAAATTTATTATTAGGAAATAAAGTTTCATGCTATTTTTAAAGTTTTATATTTTAAGTTTGAATTTTAACTTTATTATCCTCTCAACATTCTACCTATGTTTCTCACATAAAAAAACACAACCCAATAGCAGTGATCATAGTAAAAAGAAAAAAAAACAAAACAAAAAAAAACCCCAAAACAAAACCAAAAGAAAGAAACAAACAAAAAACCCACAAGCCCACAATTGATGTTTATTACTTAGAAATAGGTGCTTTTGCTTCAGATACTTTGGAAAGCAGAGGAACGAAAAGAGCTAGTGGCAAGCTGTGAAGGTTTCAGCACCAAATACTGCAAATAAAACTCACCTGGAGCTTTTGAGGAGTGAAAGATCAAGACTGCACTGAACAATTTCTTGCCAGCAATTGCCTTGACCGTTGGGTCACCATTGGAAAAATAATATGATAATCTTTACATTAACTTCAGTAGTTTTCTTTGTGCCAATTGCTCCTATTGTTGCTATCCTCAGCTAAGCTGGCGTGATGGGAGGTGTGTTACTGGACTGCTTAAGAGAAGACTTGCTTGAGTTCTCAAGCAAGGTGAATAGGACTTGAAGAATCTGACAAAAATGTTTTATCTGAGATGTTCTCTTAATTAAATTAGCCCCATTCCAATAGCCAGCTGAATAGTGATGTCAAGAAGGAGACAGCCACCTTACGAAACCTCTCCTGTAAAACTTACTGTATTTTTAGATTCTTGGATTCTTTCAGTGCCATCTGTAGCTCACACATCACATTCTTCACCATGCCACTACCTTACAGAAGTAGATGAAGAATAAGAAATTTTTATCTAGGTCAGAAAGGGAATATGCTGAGAAAAATCCTTTGTGAAGGGAGAAATCAAGCCACTGCACAACATTAGGGAACACAAGATGCACTACTTTTTATATTCTTTTAATGTTAATGATTTTAGTAGCAGCATGTCAGGATTATGTCTCAATCGATGCTGATATTATAGCTGGCTTAAAAAATATTATTGCCTCCGCTTTAGGCAATTTAAGAAAAAATTTTGTTTCTTTGATTCTCTGGTGCCTCATGACCAACTCTTGCTTCCTCTGTCTGTTGGGGAGCTCTTCAAGAACCGGTATGTTTTGCTGCATGATTAAGACCCACAGGATTTGGCCCTGAGTACCTTAGGATGTGTGTCTGAAGGTTTCCTAGGTGTGAGCAAGGAAATTGTAGGTTGTTTTGTTTTGTTTCATTTGACTTTTTGTTGTTGTTTTTTTGTTTGGTTGTTTGCTTTTTTTTTTTTTTTTTTCCCCTTTAGCTTTCTTCCTAAGTGCACTAAGAATTCAGAGGGAATTAGAATAAAATTTCTGTAGAATCTTCTTGAAGCAGAGGGGAGAGTTGTGCTTGCACAGGGCTTGATAGCTCTTGACAGTGCTGCAGAAAGCAAACCCACTGCAGAGCAGCCCAGGCTGTGTACCGTAGAGTGTGAGTGCCCTCTGCTGCTCCTGGGCATCCTGCACATGCTGGGAGAGAAGCTTCTTGTTTTATTAACAAAGGTAAAACCTTCAAAAAACGGTGTTTACCCTTGTGATCTACAGTGACTGAGTACTGATTGCACCCAATCTTTCTAAGGAACAGGCCATGTTCTAAGCATGGTTAGAATCAGTGGTGTCAGCAGTTACTGGAATTTTCTGAACTGACACCTACTGTAAATATCATAATATTTTTATGAATTTTTGCAGTGGTGAGTGATTTCTAGAGCTGTAGTAACAAGCTCTGTGAATAATTCCAGTGTCTACATGTGACTAAAGTGAAATGCTTTGAAGTACTTAAAAGTAAATTTTAATATATTCCCTTAGTGCTCAGGTCATTTATGGTCATAGTTCCTACCTCTTTTATTTATAACTGAATTTAAAGAAAAAAAAAACCTCCTGGATGGAGCCACTATAAAATCTAGCAAAACTATTTTAAGCAAATTATTTTAGCTATTAAGTATTCATATTATTTTGTGTTTCTTCATATAACTTATATTGACAATGGCTTTTATGGAATACTAATATTTTCTCACACACATTACATATCTAAAACTACTAATTACAAATCGCATTTTACACAAGCTTTGAAAAGGAAGCTCCAGCACTTTGTAGAATATTCTTTCAAATAGCCTAGTACAATATTAAATAATCATTAGACAAAGATTATTATAAAATCAGGCTGCCAAATTACTGACTTTGTGTTTTCTGCGGCCCTAATCTTTCATTTCTTCCTCAAGCAAAACTCCCACTGATTTGAAGAACACAAGATTTAGGTCTACTGCATCAAAGTGGAACATCCATATGAACTACATTGTGGCTGAATATAGCATTTCAATATTATTGAGAAATCAGCTGCAGATTTTATATTGTGAATCTGCACCTGGGAAACTTCATGGCTCTTTGCCAAGTGGTCTGAGGACATCAATAAAATCCAAAGTGTCTTAACAGTTATACTTGTGAATGTCAGTCGGAAACAATATAAAGTGAAGTCCAGGTTTACAATAAACAGCACAGCAAAGTCTGCTGTAAAAGGCAGCTCTCTGGGTCTGAGGCAGCTGCTTCTGTGGGTCCCATGGAAAAATGCAGCCTGTGGTACGCTGTACTGAACAGAAGAAGCTTACATGATATCTCATGGTGACCTCTTTTGATTCACAAAAAATGCCTCTATTCATTTTTGTCCCAAGTTCAGCCCTATTTCAGATAAATCCTTAGGCAATTTAAAGCATCACCATGAAATTAATGCTGTGAAAAATCAATACAACTGTAATTTAATGCCACACAAGTTAGCTCAAAGTGAACGTGCTGTAGAACTGACTGTAAGGAACATCCTGCAAGTAGTGCAGGTGGCGCAATCCATCTGTGACTCCTGACACCTCAGTTCAAATATGTGTGTGTTTGGTTGGCTCAGATCAGTATTTTTTCATGCTCCCCACAATGATGTAAATCAGAACTAATTTAGCAGCACCTACACAAGAAATGTGTATTGCAAAGGTCTGCAAATCAGGACTGAAGTGCCTTGACAAAGCTGTGTGTGGAAAACACGTGTACAGATATATCTTCCCTGTATCTTCTTCTGCTCCATGCTATTGTTCTTTTGCTGCAACAAGGATTGAAACTCACCTCAAATCTTGAAGATAAATCAAATTCATAACCCTAAGTGGATATGCAATTCCACAGAGAACAAGCCTGACAAAGACAGTGAGGTTAATGCAATTGTAAGACAGCCGACTAGCCTAGGGGTTTCCTTTAATGTTACTTCTACTGCAGTCAGACATTGGCACAAATTCAGACCTGGTACAGGCAGGAGCTCTTGAGAGCTACATGAGATCCTGGACTAATGAGACTGCTTTTAGCACTCCTCGCTAAGTTCATGGGGGATGTTGACACTTCCTGCCCTAGGAAGCTGCAAAGAAAGATGCAAATCCGTGGCCAAGTTGAAAGCTGGGATGAAACTTGAATGAATGACATTCAAGCAAGCTCTGTGCTGAGAACTGGCCAAAACCAGCAAATGTTATGGTCTTGGATGTCAGCATTTCTGTGTGCTGGTAGGTAAGTACAAGCATGGAAGAGAAGTGGTGTCTTATCTTAAAGCTACTCTGGTTTTTACTTTCAACAAGATACCTGGTAATGGAGTCATCTTCATAATGCAAGTGAATGCTGTCTGTTTGGATAGTGGATCCTTGGATCAGACCACTTCATCCCATGTCTTACACAGAATTTTAAGAGCAAAACTTAAAACTGAAATAGTTTCTTGAGTGTTGTGATTTAGCCCTTCATCTGAAATAGATGTCTGGATCCAGGCAATATTTAATAAGCTTGGCCTTCTTATGAACACCATTTGTCTTTTCTGTTTACAAGCATTTCTACAGGGAGTCATGGGTGACCAGGGCTCCCAAAAGCTATCATAATACTATGCCATGAATCATCTAGTGAACTGGCTGTTGTTTAAACACCTTCCGCTTCAGTTCTGCCATCCCTCCTAGCACCTAATTTTCAGGTATGAAGACTGGGGAGTAGCTCTCATGAGAGCTGCTGAGAATATGATTCTATGAAATATCAGAGGTAGTTTTTAAGAGGGCATCTTACTCAGTATCACGTAGTACTATAAGTGTTTCATATAGGGTCTATCACATAATATGTCTGACATTGATTTACAAATATTGCTCCTCTGGAACTGGAGAGAGTAAAGTAAATAAACTAGCTTAGGCTCAAACTCAAAATGAAAAATAGTTGTTGCCTCTACTGCTACCAACTTTGTTACCTTTTTGATGCCTCGCTCACAAAACTGAGGAGGTGGCAGACTACTGTTTTCATTTGCCCGAATGTCAGAGTTTTCTTTTATGCATTTCCCTTCCGAAAAATGTGGTTTGAGCAGTCAGAACATATGGTCTTGTAACTACGAAATTGTAGCTTTATAAACTTAGTGCAAGTTTTTACAAGAAGAATCAAGGAAACTCAGAGTTCTGTGCAGATGTTGGAATGAAATCTATATTTCTGCGGGAACATCTACACTGATCTGAAGAAGTTAGTGGGGCACAGGGCAAGTGTTTGCTAGAATGATTTCAAAAATAACATCAAGCTAAAAATGAATTACAAATTCTGGTTCATATGCTCTGTACCTTTCCTGTCTTCCATGCAAAGCCATGAGCTACAGCTTTAGTAAATCCATCTGTATTTCCTCTTTCTGCATTTCTTCCCATCGCTGTACCTTGCAAAAACCAATTCAGAAACCTCATTTCATAGGTCTTTATCAGCTGTCTTGTTTCTCTGCATCAATTAGCTTGAGGTTGTGTCTGTGTGGGATGGCCCCATCCCAATCCAATCCTTATGTGTGTTACCTTTTCATAGGTTGAAAGCATGTGTAGTCTTCTGTTTTCCTGACTCTTTTTTTAGGGTAGCGAGATTGTTTGACATGTTCTTCTCCATCTTGAGGTTCCTTCTGAAATTTGCAATCTGGCTTGCTCAGCAGCTTTTATCCTTTTAAGTGGCTAGCATAGATATTTTAAATAACAATGATAGAGAGGATACTTTTGCTGTAGAATTTAAAGCAATCTTGGTAACTGCAAAACCTTAATAGGGCCTTATTTGGTCCAGTAGTCATATAGAATATTTTAAGCTCCCCCAACTCCAGGCTAACAATCAAATTTGTGAGGATAATTGTATATCAATTTAATATGCAGGTCTCTTTATTGAGAGGAAATATCAGAAATTAAACCTTACAAGTATCCAGAAGCAATTATAAAATGAGTAGATTATAGTGGTAATACTGTAAATGGAAATTCACTGAAATGTCAAAGTACTTGCCATTAAATGTAGCAATAATATGATACTAAACACAATACAGAGAGCTTTCAAATATTAATACCTTTATTATTTTCTCTATTAATACTGATAAAGTTCAAACAATCATCACCAAGCTGATCGGGGGAATAATAATATCATTACCATCATCTGCTGGAGGGAGCTATAATGGTGCTGTCATTCTGTCCTACTGGAAGATCAGTTGTGAACCGAGTTGGATTCTGACATAAATCCCTGGAGGTAAGTGACAGGACATTACAAGGCTCAGAGGATAATTGTAAACTCGCATACTAATGACTCAGACTTGTAAAGATACCAATCATAACAAGAATGGTAACAAATAGTAAATTAATTTTTCAGCTTGCTTGGCACTGTCTGCTCAGGAAAAAAAGTTCATTGTATTTGAAGGCTTAGTGAGCTTTGCTTGCTATATTTATTATACTACTATTTCCTTTATAATGATCTGTACATAATGCCACCCCTCATGGCTGGTTTATTTAATGACCTCATCAGTAGGCAGTTCCTGGAGATTTACCAGGATGGATATGCCTTGTCCTGCAGAAATGCCTGCTTTGCAGCGGAGACTTCTGAGCTACTCAGACCAAGAAGAGACCTCTGACATGCAGATTGGTGCATAGCTTGAGTATCTTCTAAAAGCTGTAGCCACTATTCTGTTACCTTGGGTCATGTTGAGTCTCTCTCAGAATTTGCACCTATGTCTACATATAGCTTTGCCATCACAACCATCGTAAATTATATCAGCATCTAATGCGGAAATTTAGAGCCAAGTCTTTGCTCTATTTTTGTGCATGGTGCCTAATTTTAATCTTCCATATATTTTCATATGGCTGAATCCTGCTCTCAGCTTCACCTGCATGAATCTGTCACATCCTACTGACTGCTGAGAAGGTACAACTTTGTCATCTGCTGAGCACTCTGCTTTTCATCAGAATGTATACTCCGTGCTTCTCTTGAAAACAGTGTATCACAAGAGATGAAGAAGGGGTATGCTTCATCTTAAGCATACAATCAAATGCTTTCTTGGGTTGGGAGCACAGCTCTTATCTTTTTCGGGGAACATAGCCATGCAGGTAAAAGCAGAAATGAGACCCTTCTTTTTCTTGAGGCCACACAAAGAACATTGTTATTTATATGATCTCTGTGTGTGTGTCTATGGGAGATTTTCTTACTTTGCTTATCTCTTTTTTCTTAATGTCTTTATGTTTACACAAGACGGTAATTAAAAAACTGTGGAGAACAGGGTACCACTAGTCCTGTATTTCCCCTCTTCAAAACAGACTTCAAAAGTTTGTATGAAGATACACTATTTTTTTTTTCCCATTTGTATGAGCTACCAAAATCTGCCAAAGTCAGTCACATAAATGTCTGGGGTTTTTATAAAAATAACTATGTCAAAATAAATAATTGCATTAAAGAAAGGATTAATATATGTAAACCAGTATATTATTTAAAGTTATATATAAAAACCATTACATTACTTAAAGGTACAGATAGATACTGCTAAAGGAGCATATTTTGGGTATCGGGTTTAACATCGAGGGCATTGCTAGATGCTAAGGATGGGTTGAGGAGTAACAGGGCCTCAGGCAAAGCTGTGGGCCATGTTTGTTGTAAGTCATGGTGCACGTTTCTGTAGCATTGTGGAGGAATCTGTTGCTGCTCATGCACTTCACAGGTATGTTTTAGAAGTTATTTTTGGTTTAGAAACAGGAAAAAAAAAAAAGAATTGGCAGAAGAGCGGCCTGTGCATTTAATTATAATACTGAATATTAATTAACAAAAAACATCAAAAATAAGTTGCTGGCTGCTGTATAATTAGGTATCTACACCCATCAGATCAAAGTATGTAAATGAACTACATTCTAATAAGCCCCACTGTTTAACTCAAGAATGATAATGAATCTAAATTGCCTGCCTTAACTTAGCCAAAGCCACTAACTATGTGATTTTCTTTTCTTTGTACATTTTTTGAGTTGGTACAAAACCGAGATAATCAATAATGGGGGATAGTCTCCTGAGTGATTCCCGCTAATGCTAATGGGAGTTAATTGCTTATATTTAGAGGAGACTGTGCAGTTCTGGCACCCCAGTGAATATAAATTACACAGCGGCGGTGATGGCACAATGGGCTAAATCATCTCCACCCACAGAAGCAGGAAAGTTATTTGGGGAAAACCACTTTATTCCTTCTGTGGAGTTTTGTCTTGCTGCTCGCAGGAGTGATTTGCTCTCCAGGTGAGAGTGGTCTCATGAGACCTAGGACCTACGGGATACATCCTCGCTGCCCCCAGCCCATGAGAAAAAGAGCGACCTCAGGGGCTGGCGGTGCTGCTGTCCTCTGACAGCGCACTGCTGCTTTGTATGGCTTTAGAGATGGCAATGCAAGCTTGGTTCACTGTTCCAGGAGGAGCCAGCTCTGGGATTCCTCCTATTTTCTGGCATCAGATAGATTTGGGCATCCCAGCTTCAGACTCCATCGTGTTTCTTTCATCTCTCTGCTGAATAACCACAGAAAAGGAAATAGCATCTTGTCTGTGCTCCCGTATTTTTCATGCCCCCATGTTTCACTTATATTTTGTCCTCCACTCACTTGCACCAGCTCCAGGGCAAAAATGAACACTCTGCCATAGACTGTTGGCACCAGAAAGTCCCTGAGATTGCTGACACAGGGCACAGCAGCTGTGGGTTTTCATTTACCCTTTGTGTTTTGGCTTCTGCTTGCTGTGGTTTAGCGTTGAAGGGCTTGGACGGTAGAGCTGGAAGGATAGTATCAACTCAAAGCATTAACAGCTCCTGAGGCTTCATGAGGTGGGGTCAGGCAGCCATATAGTGCTGTGCTCTTCATCATCTGGTCAGTATTGCCTGGAAGCAGGTCCTAGCCAGAGGTTCTGGAGGTTATTGTGGCACCTTGGAGGTGTCCCACAGTGAAACCAGTCTCTGATGGGTGACATCCAAGGAGCAGCTGACTCTGCTGTTTCCCTCCTTGCTGGCACAGTTGTGGTACTAATGAGGGGAAACTGAGTTTTAATGTGATTAGCAGTTTGTCAGGATCTGTTTTGAAGGGCTGTGCAGGGACACTGGATTGTTAATTCTACTATTAATGTTATGTAGAACTGAAACTCTGCCACTTCACTTCTTAGTCTCTGAACATCCTATTTAAATTAAATTGGCCTGACATGCCTTTATCCATTTTTAAACAAGAAACAAGACAAAACAAACAAAAGCTATTACACTTTAGCTGAGTCTGTGAAAAGTGCTGTATTATCTTAGCTACAAAAAACACTGTGGACTTATCTGAAGATGAAATTTTGCATACTGTTAAGTCTATAATTCAGGCACTTCAGGATTTAAAAAATTATATGGCTGAGTTATTTACAGCAGAAGAGAGGGAGTTGTGCGTACAGATTAGCTTCTTGTCATCATGTTTTTAAATCTGTAATGGGCATAATGGAGTCAGCTGTACAATGGCAATTTGCAAAGCCCCATTGATTTCAATGAAAGTGCAATGAGGATGGTTAAAGGTATTGGGAGGGCTGGGGCTTCCAAATAGAGAGAGAGTTAAAAGGCCAATACTAGCAAAAGGAAGAAAGAGAAATGAATGGGACTAGATAGGAGGCCAGTACAAAAGTCCAGGCATGGGTTAGATGATTACTATAGCGAACTCTTCTCCCCATATTTAAACAGAACTCAGAAGTTTTTGTGCTTCCAGTGAAGGTATTTGACTTACGTTTTAATTTCTTATGAGCTGTGTTTCAAACAGATGTTCACATTTACCCACTGCTTTTTAGGTCATTCATTACTGTTATTTTCTATCAAATGAGCAGGAAAGAATGAATGCTGTGAGCACCAGGAATGTGTGGATGATGCTGGCTTGAGCTAGGAACAGAAGCAGTGCCAAAGAAGTGAGTGTAGAAGTGACCTGTTTTCAGTTGCTCGCAGTTTTGCCAAACCTGAGCTTCTAGAGCAGAAGTTGTTTGATGCAGATGTCTCCCTTTAAGCTTGAACTTTTGGATAGCTTTGACTGAAGAGATCTAGATGTTTCCAAAGATGAGGCTATGAAGAAATACAGGATACTCTTTTCATTGGATATCTCAGGAAGACCCCCATTCATACTGGTGGAGGGGTTTGTCCATTGGGGATACCACCAAGGAGTTCTGAATCTGTCTGCCTTGAGAAACAGCTTTGACTAAATGAAATTTTTGTAGTTCAGTGTGAGTCGAGAGTGGGTGAAGTTTTTTCAAGGACTTTCTTGATTACTGGGGATAGAGAAGTGGCAGGACAGCAGTCAAGGCAGTGAATTAGTTTCCTGCTGTCTGGTTGCTCACTCAAGGACTGATGTTTCTCAGCTCAGCTGTTTACCCTCTGGCACACTGCAGTGAGGCTGCTTTTGTTCTCCCAGTGACATGTGTTTAATAGTAAAGTGTCTCTGACGTGACCCTTCTTTCCTATCCAGTCAGCAGTAAGACCTTGTCCTGGACTTTCTCTGCCTTCCTAGTATGTGTATTTGACTTCTGCTGCAAGCTGCTTTGATGGTCACAGTCTGAATTTGGTGCTTCCTTTTGCTCAACGTGAGCTGAACTGAGAGACTCACCAGCCCCTTCTCTTAAGTTTCTCTTTATAAACAAACACTATCACATGAAGTCACTGCACAAAGTCCTCTTATTACTGCTTACCAAATCCTCTCACAGAGGAATGTTCTGTTCCTAGGAATGGAGGAGTGATGTTCTACTGTGACATCTTTGTGGCAGTATCCAAAGACTGTTCCAAACAGAAATGGTATCTCCTTTTACTCTTGTGTGAGGATTTCCTCCAAATATTACCAACGACAGCTTTCAGGTATCGGTTGTTAAGCATCAAGGCAAAAGTCAGTAAAAAGGTGACGACTTATTTTAAAATGGCAGGTTCAGCATTGTCAGAAATAAGAGTATCAGTATTAAGGACCCGGAGTTGTCAGTTCTGCAATACATTGCCGTTTTGCTGTCTTCATTGATATTTAGCATTTAATTTTTATAAGTGTCCAGCATCTTACTACTTCTATTAAAAATGTTTCTCTGAGGTTCAGTGGTGTTATATGCTTACATGACAGTTTTAAGTGGGTGAAGACAGTTTCTGCTTTTTTAAGGCCTGGTAGTGTGGAAGGCACTTCATGCTCATTTTATAGCACACTGGAGAAGAGTTCTTCTTAGCCATTTGCAGGGCTATTTTAGTATTCTCCTTTAATTTGTTTCTTAAAACACTGTTGTGGCAGGACGTTACATGTAAACTTAACAGCAGTTAGGGAGCTGGTGTGCAGAGATTTCTGCCCATCAAGCTGACCAGTATTACCCCAGAAGATATTTTTTTTGGCTTCTTCCTGTTTGTCTGTATGTAATCACATACTGTTCCTTGCCCTACATTTCAGGTACAAGCACTCTTTAAATAAAGTGTTTTGTGTTTGTGTCACACCTAGCATAATGAAGTGCTGACTGAGGATTGAGATCCTGTACAATTGTCACTGGAAAGTGTCATAAATATGCGTGTATGTACAGGTGTGCACATATGTATGTACATGCGTGTGGCAGGGGGTTGTGTAGGAAGAGATTTCCAAAGGGTTAATGAGAGATACCACAGGAGATCCTATTTAAAAACTTCCTTTTGTTTCAGTTTGTCTTTGTGAGGACATCTCATCCTTTAATGATAATGATGATTAAAACTTTGTATTTATACCACAAACATAGCTCTATTCCATTCACAAAGGAGGCAAAAACTTGCTTTCTTACTCTAAATCATGAATTTTCTGGATGTGCGTTGTCACATTAAGGCAAGTAAACGATCCTGAAGTGCTATGAACAATTTATTTCATATCAGCTTGTCATCATTTGTTACTGTTCTCATCAACGATAGAGGCACAGGAAGTTTTATGGCATTGAACATGAAAAGATAGCAATCCTGCCAAGGAACAAAAAGAAATATCAAGATTCATTTCAAGGTGTTCCATGTCTCTGCTGTTTGAGGACTAAAACCATTGAAGCAGCTAAATAGTTATGTCAGCGCTACTTAAATTGAGACAGCTTTACATGACTGAGCTATAGACTTTTTGTATAGAAGGTCTGAATCACCAAACATCTCATTTTTAGCAGTGGTGTTAACAATAAAAATAATACTTCATTATCTTTGTAGATAGTCAAGTGTATCTAGATGCTTTTAAATTCCAACTTCACTTTCATAAATCGTGTTATGAATAAGGCATGCAACAATGCATCCATTGAAATAATTGTATCCTCTGCTTCTAGGAAATGGGGAGATATTTGGGGAAATATATTTGTATGCAAATTGCTTCTTTTGAGTTAGGAGGCATATTTATTTTTAAAAAGATTCCCAATGTCCTGTAAGACTGAAGACATTTTGTGGCCATCTTTTGCATTTGATGGTGTAGGGCTTGCAGCAAAGTTCACATTTCCGTGTGTCGAGACAACTGCCTTCTTTGCCAAGACTGTAAAATTAATTTGAAAGATATTATTCACCTCTGCATATTAGTGAGTTGATATAAAGAGGATAAGAAAAGAACATTCATTCAGTCTTCTTTCTCTCTGTCTTTATATACATAAGCATAGTGGAGCCTCTGGGATGACACTTCTCTTTTATTGTGCTAAATCTATTGACTTAAATGGGGGTAACTTGTGTAGAGAACTGACATTCAGATCAGAGATAGAGCGTTAAGAAACTGATTTCTGTGTGGTGGAGCCCGGACATAAGTGCAGTTTTTCAATCTAAAGTGTTTTTTATAGTGAACTATGTTCTTATACTTGAAAGTAATGTGAGCTCTTTATCTGACATTGACGGTCCTCGTGTAGGATTTCAGTGGAAGAACATCTCAATTACATCAGTTAGACTGACACAAGTGTCAAATCCATGATCTATTCTCACATTTGCACACCTTTCCTTTTTGGTATGGTTTATCCAGGGAAAGAAAATATACCAGATTTTTAGAGGCAAGGCATAAGTTGCAGCAAATGGATTTAAGTCCAGAGTATGGAAACTGGTTCTTCAGATCTGTATTTCAACCAAATCTCTGTATTTCCAGCTATAGGCTGAGATATAAAGTTTCCTAGCTAAAAAAAAAAAAAAAAAAAGACGGACAATGTCTGTAAGAAATGTGAAGTTAAGGTATTTCACCAAAGCTGCCTCTGATTATTCATTGCAATGATATCAAAGACCTAGGTGCTTTCCATATGTCTGAAGTTACACTGCATGCCCCTCAGTTGTGTGTAGTTGTTTTGCAAAGAGGGGTCTCTACAGTACTACACTGTGTTATGTGACACTCTGGTATAGCTGCGGTACTTCAGTTTGCTTGAAATCACACCTCTGGGGCCTGACCCAAATCCTGACACTTGATTTCAGCTTCTTCACTGATATTAAAGAGCTTTTGATAGGGCCTTTTGGCTCATTCAGAGTCTCAGCAACATCAGAGAGATGTCACCATTGAGACCAATGGTGCAAATTTTATTGCACATGGGGCCTGTCCATTTTTTTCAAGTGAAAAATTAAACAATGCAGTTAAAATCTTGAAACCGTCCTTGCACTAGAGCTCCCATCATCACCACGGTAAGCTACAGCTAGGTCTGTTTGTATAGACCCAAAGAGAAGTGCAGTGTTTTTACAGGCAGGCCTGCAGTCAGCTAGGTGTCGTATATCCATTAAGTTCTTCAGAGCGCGTAACAAAAGGATCTGGGAAAGTGTTTCTTTAGTGAGTCAAATCTTAAGACGACATTAGGCAACTTGCAAGATGAATATAAGAAATGCCACAGCACAGAAACATGGGAAGCTGACAGAATCCCACAGGGAGCTGGTTAAAATCTGCTTCACTTGAGTAGCCAGCCTAAGAGTACAAAGAGGTCAATATATCCATAATTATTATTACAATTTTCTGTTTAAAATATGCCAATTTTTTTTTTTTTTTTTTTTTGGGG
>JANIJG010002822.1:0-12129 GCA_024611175.1 Megaceryle torquata | reverse complement strand
AAAGAAAAAAATATATAGTTTCTTTAAAAAAAAACTTTTAAATTACAGCTTCAAAGCATTAACATGTCTGGTAGATGCATAATTTCCCCAAGGATCTAAGAAATGGGCATTAGGATTCCTGGAGGAAGACAAAGACTCTTAAAATTCTAGATTTTTAATATACAAGCATTTTATATATGTTATTGAAATGCAGCAGCTAATTTTGTGTGACTTCTACTAACTAGTTACTGAAGCCTGTAGAGATGTACTGGTATTTACAGGGAGACTATATTGTGTTTTCATCTTCAGACTACCGTTCAGCATTTAGAACAAAGAAACATATTTCCATTTTGCATATCTCTTTGGAAAAATGTTTTGCTTGTGGAGAAGAATGTCTTCTATTTCTGAATTTGTAAAGTTGTACAGATTGTAAATAATGCCTATCTTATTTTTAAAATTTATTTATTTTCTATAGCAAACAAATGAAACATACTTCATGATGATGACAATGAGGCAAACATTACCGATCCATTATGCAGCACTTCAGATAATTAATTTTAGAATAGCAAGTAAATAATTCTCCCAACAGCCTTGTGAACTTTTTAGATAAGTATTATCTTTCCAAGGGTAAGTCACTGGCAGCACCAGTATTAATAGAATGGGATGCTGAGTTCAAATTTTCATCCTTATTTAAGTAGGGCAAGTTGGGGTATGTATGTGATAACTGTTCATCATTTCAATCCAAGTTTATTGTGCCAAATGACACATGATGTGCTAACCACATTGTACTTGCCTCTAGTTCAAATTGTAGTTTGTAGAATTTGTAGTAGTAGTAAAATTAGGAGTGGTGAAGTACCATCCCATCAGAAAATATTCAGTAGCAAACAAGGATCATATGCCTGCAGGGAAAGGCAACGGTGTCTATCAAAGCTGTCGTATATAGGAGGGCTAAGCGAAAGACCTCTCACAAAAACAGCCTTTCTGATTTCACTATATTTATTTCTCATTTTTACTGGCTTCAACCATATAAAAAATTGGATGCCATGACAAGAGATGGGTCTGTTAGTTGAACAGAAACAAGTGCTCTCCAGGGTGGGTACAATGAAAGTTGGTGAAAATGTCAGATCCATATGGCTTTATAATCTACCAGTGGGTCACCAGCTCCTTTCACGTCTAATATATATGAACAACACGACAGCAAAATCACAAGGAGTTTAGTCTGAAAGAAAAACCTGAAGAATTCAGTGCCATAAAGAACTGAATCCAGAATGGGAAATTCTGTGCCAGACCTCTTAATGGCAGACAAAATGATCACAGAATTGAAAATTAATGACTTGTTTAGTGTAGGTTATCATAAATTGATTACAGATGCCACATGTAAACAGAGTAAAGTTTCATCAGTAGTATTATCTTATATTTTAAAAGCATTGCTATTAATGAAGCTGAAAATGGTTCTGAACCAGTTGTCCAGGCAGAAGAATTAAAACAGGAAAGGCAATTGTGAAAAGGTAAAAACATTCAGCAGAATTTCTCAAAAACCACAAAGGCAAAGTGGAGAAGAGCCTTTCCTATTTATAAAGCAGTCTGGCTTAAACAAAAGAAAGCAGATGCAAACAAATGGAGAAGGGCAATCAGTTAGCTAGTGTAAGCTATAGGAATTACAGAAAATGGTTAAGGGAAATGAGAGCATAATGAGGAGCTTGGAATAATCAGGGATGAGATTATTAGGAAAAGAGAAAAATTAATAGCAGCATTGATTCATCACAGCATCTAAGTGGAAAAATTCTCAACATGGAATAGGGAGGCTGCTGTTTCCAGTAAGTATTTTTGTTCTGTATTTAGTCAGGAGAATGGCCATGTGGCGCACAAAGCAGTGGTAATCAAAGTTTCCATTCCAACCATAATTCGAGACAATATTAATCAGGAATTCCTTAGTGTGGAATTTCAGGATATAACGCATATGTCTGGATTTGTTGTGGATGATCAGGCAGGTGTGAGCTCTGAGGAGACACCATGGGCGTAGGGGCTAATGACATTCTTGAATGAATAGAAAAGGAAATTTCAAGAGAATGTAGGAGGTTCTGCTACCTCTGTTTTTGGTGCTAGTGTGACTGCTGCTGGCATATTCCTTATGTGCAGTTCTCCTCTCCATAATTCAAGAGGATACTGACAACTGGAGAGTGTTCAGAGAATAATGACAAGAGTGATTAAAGTATTGGAAATAATATCTCAGCAAGGAGAGAGATGGGGACTCAAGGAGCTTGTCCTTGTACGCACAGTCTTTCTGTCTCCTCAGAGCACCCTCCTTCTTACCTCGTACTCAGCAGTGGAATTACGGGAGCTGATAATGACTCTGTTCCACTGGGGCACTCTCTTGGCTTGGCACTGTGAAGGAGAACTCTTGCTGTTTCTCTGCTATAAAGGTCAATGCAATCCCTGCCTTCAGACCTTCCCTCCGTATCGTGAGGATGTGTCACAATGAAGCCAGGAGAGCTGGAGTTAGTCAGGATTAAATCACTCCTGTATTTTCTCTTCAGGCATTTCATTTTCAAAGTTGAATCTGCTGAAATACATGGGAGACAATGCTTACTGTCCTTACAATGCATTTGTTATCTGCGTGACTACAAGGGCAGCACCTCAGCTTGGCACTGTATTGGACTTCTGTTAATTTGCACCATGTTAGGTTTGGTTCCCAGTCTAAAGGCATTCTTCATTGGACATTTAATTTGAAATGGTTTGTTTGAAAGGACATTGTTCCAAGGCCAGTGTTTTAGGGCTTTATGTAAATGCTGAATTACTTTTATCAAAATAAGAAAAAGAAGAAAATAATCATAGCCATATTATTATAGGTAATTTAAATGTTGGCCTTAATGGCATACACTGTAATAGAACTTCTCAAGGTAAAATGTGTCCCGTTTAAAATGCATTATGAACTCTCCATCTGATTTTTTTTTTTTTTTTTTTAAGAACGCTGTATTAAACACTCTATACAGCATGGTACTTTTGTGATCTTACACCATTTATATGAAAAGCTTTAGTTAAATGCTGATCCTAATGGGGAGTTCAAAGTTTTATCTAGAGATGTTGCAACAAGTCAAAGAATTGGCTTTACTGATGTCCTTGTTTTGGGGTGGTTTGGGCTATAGTTTGTTCACATCTATTCCTATACAATCAGATATGAAATTCAAAAAATAAAAGAAAAGTAAAGCTATACAAGTTAATCATTTTAAAATTTAAAGACTAATACTATAGAGAAATCTATACAGTTATGTAGAAAATATTTGCTTTATTTTTACAATGCTAATTAGAAGTTCATCTCCATAATTTTTCTTTGAAAATATGGCAATATTTAAATAACATTGATATAATAGGTATTAATAGTCTGAAGTACCTTTGATACAGTTTATCTTTTCAGGACAATAAATTTGAGATCATTTTATTACCTTCTATTTCAACAAGTATCCTTGGGACCCATAGATCTCAAAATTGTGTGGTAAAGTGTGTAACAGTAATTACTTTAGAAAAAAACAAAATCAGTTCTTTTCAGGTATTTTAAAAGACTTTCTTATTAAATCAGTTACAAGCTGCAAAATACCGCAAGAAAGAAAAGAAAAAAAATAGATGTTAGTGTTGGTTCAGTGGCTGATGACAGCAACTGAGAATGTGGTGAAATGGATTTGCACAAAACTGATTTCTTAACTGCTGTTTCAATAATACAGAACACTGGATTCTGAGAAAACATGGGAGTAGAGTAGGAAGTTGTCACATAAACTAAACAAAATATCTTATTGAAATCTAGTCTCCCGGAGTAAACAGTCATTACTGTGAGAATAGAGAAGCAATCACACCAGTTAAGTGTTTTCAGTTGTAGGTTTTCCTTGCATTTTCCATCCTCAACTTTAGCTGGGCTGATGGACTCCTGCTACAGGAGGGGACAGGAGGAAGAACCTGCACTGAAGGAAGCAGCATGTAGAGGAAAAAGTGTCAGAAAAGACTGCAGAAAAATATGCAACTTCAGCTTCTTACTCTAGGGAAAAGCACCATATTTAACTCTCTTAATAAGAACTATAGCCATATTTCAACTTAGAAACAATTATTTTCTTTAACAAATGTTGCACAAGTGCTGTGCTTTGTCATTTTAAAATCGTTCATGTGGAGAAAAGAAAAAAAAAAAAAAAGAGTTTTGTTTTCTGGATAATAGCATAGATCAATATTTAAATTCTGGTTTTATTTTGATGCATATTTTAATACTCTTACCATAGATCTGAGAAAAGGAATCATATATAATATGCATATCATATATATATAATATGCATATCATATGATGATGTCTTTTGCACCCCCCCATATACATGTGAGTCTGACAGGTTCCTGTTCTGGAGTCTTTGAAGTTTTAAAGCTGACTTAGTTGCTATCATTTTGTAACACTTTATTTTAACACTCTCTAAATGGCACCATCTCTTCTGTGTTTCATGACCAAATTAATCTGCAGATTCAGAGCTCACCCCTAGCAGACACCAGGATGGCCAGAGCCTGTCACCTCTTTGATGCAAACCTGTTGTATGGCCAAGCCCTTTCCTAGGAGAAGTGCAAGTCCTACAGCATTGGTGTTGTTTTTTCTGTTCATTTAAAGCTTAAATATCAACAGCTTTGATACAGCAGGGTAGTACTCTGCTTCTTCTCAGAGGGCCTAGAGGGAAAAGTCCTAACTCTGCAGGATTTGCATCCTGGGTGAGCAGGAATTGGTCTTCTGAGACAACAGCACAAAGCATTTTCATCCCTATGTTTCCTTCAGGTGGTTTGCAGTCACTGCCATTGTTCTAGTCAATGTGAAGAAGGCAAATAACAAGGAAAAAAATAACTCCTGAAATTGGAAGAGGGTATGGGGGAGGTTCACATTTTAGCAGCCAGGATCTTTCTCCTGGCTGGGAGGTGGTGGAAAGCTCCTCTGCTGTTTCTCCCAGAGATGGGGGGCAGAGACTCTCCCCACCTTTACTTCAATCCCAGATGCAAGTCTGGAGGGGGCTGTAGGTGTTCACATCCTTCTGCTTGCGAAGCAGGGGTAGGTAGATGAGAGTGGCAACAGGGGCTATAAAAGAAATTAGACAAATATGAATTTCAAGTCTCTAAATGAATCTGCAGGCATCCTGAGCAGTGCAGTAATTCTGGGTAAGCTTTGCTCTTGGCAAACATTTATTCAATGGCCGTTTAATAGCTCCTGACTGACAGCAAGTCTGTAGTGTAATCGAAGTCATTCCCTCCCCCCCATCCGTCCGTCACTCTGGAGAGGGTTTCCTCTCCTGCAAACTACAAGGGAGAAAGGATATAACTGTTCTTTCTGGAAATTCCACTTGAACCAGGGTTCAAGGATAAATATTACCTCCCCTCGGATATGTTAACTATTTTTTAATGATGTGATCTGGTATTTTAAGTATGTGCAGTGCAGCAGAGCTTTGGGTTTGTTGTTTAAATATCTTTGATGGTATGTCATAACAAATTAGATTCTAAATGTTGCCAATTTGGCAGACAAAGCCGATTATTTCCTGCAATCACACTGCATATGTGCACAAGATTATAATTAATGACCAGGGATGCCAAGCACACTTTAATAATGATCCTTCAGCATTTAAGGGACTGTTAGAGTTATTGGCATTTGTGCCTTGTGTTGCAGAGGATAGGGGCAATGAATACTGATAGATCTATCAGTGTCACAGAATCCAATAGTTTCCCAATTTTTCTTATAAATTGGAGGATTCAGTGGGAGTTATTGACAAAGCAGCTGCAGTGACTATTAACAGTGTTTGTGCTGCTTTCACTGAAGCAGTACGAACTCCTAATTAGATTGGAATTGCTCTTTTGGCAACTTTGTAAGGCGGTTTTCCTTAGCATATTGTCCATTTTGTGTAAGGATTACAGGGAAATAAGTGATGGGTTTTTGAAGAGCATCTGAATGTCAAGACAGCAGAGGGCTGGATCAGAATAAAAACTAAAGTGGAAATGCACAGTGGATGTTTAAAAAAAAAAGTAGGGGTGGGAAAGGCTTGTAATATGCCACAACAGAAATAGGACACAGAACCAACTTCAGTGCTCTTTTCAGGATGCTCAAGGCAACATCTCTTTAGCACTGTTCATGTGCACAGCACAAGAGCTGTTATGACACTGTATTTGGGGCAATGAGAGGGTAAAATAAAAAAACTGACTCAAGTTAATTATTACCTTTGTTTCAGTACCCCCCTACTGTATTCGCTCAAGATATCTACTCTTGGGTATAAGGACAGAGATGGGGGTTCTGGTTTTTATTTCCTCTGTGCAAATCATTTGCTATCAATACTACCCTGGTGCTGAAGGTTATCCTTTAAGTTTTAGCAGTGCTTGTGACATCCGCAGTAAAGGCAGCACAAAGTGAACTCAAGAAGTATATCGTAGGGTATTTCTGCTGCTTTCTCCCTAGGGATGAGGTGGTGCTTTTTGTCATTTTTCCATTGGAAATCCCACATGGCATCTTTTCCAGCTTTCCTAAAAGTGAGGATGCAAGGAAGGAAAAGAGGTGAGGGATGAGATAAGGGATAGGAAGGAAGGAAATACACCACCTGAACCTTTTGATAACTGCAACTCACAGCTTGCAAAAAGCCATTAGTAATGCTGCCATATGTCATTAGAGTGTGATTGAAGTAGTCTAAATTTACACTCTTTGGCTGTCTGAAGCAGGGGTAGATCTCCTGGATGTTTCTGGTCTTTCTGTGAAGATTCTGATGGGAGGTCTGTTTTATTGGGGTTGTTATCACTAAAGGCAGACTTTGATCGTAAAGCCAGAATATGTCTCCACTGCTTCTGTATACTGTTTGTTTATGCCTGTTAACATTCACCAAGACTCTCAATCCTCTACCTTTTAAGTAGACCTTGTTGAAATTGTTGACAGTAGATGTATTCTTGTTGAAAATCTAGATATTTTTTCAGACAGAAACTTTATAGACAATCACTTGACTATGGATATTTTTATCCGTGTTTCTGTAGATGTTTGTTTGGAGCCAGTGGCTTGAAACTCAACTGTTTAGTTTATTAAAAAGTCAGTTCTTAGTAAAATGTAATTCTTCACTGGAAAAAAAAAAAACAAAAACAAAAACAAAACAAACAAACAAAATCCCACCTTAAAGTTTATCATGAGTTATTTTATTTCTTGTCAACTTTTTTTCAGTCAGACCTAATTCTTCACTCCGAGATTTTCAATGTGATTTGTGAATAGAATTCTGGGATTAAAAATTATTTTTTAAAGGAGAGCTTATTTTATTAAAGAAACTTTTATAGAGGCCCAATTTCAGCTCATTATTTTTTAGCAACTAGTCTTTTTAAGTAAGATTTTACAAGGACAGGCTTGCAGATTGATACCTATGCCTTAAATTAAAAGTCAGTTACCTCAGATATCTATGAGGGAGCAATTTCCCAAGAAAAGGGAAGCTGTGTTAGTGCTGATACATCTCATTAAGTCCAAACCACAAAGTTCAAACCAACTGAAAGTTAAATTTTACTCTGACTCATGTAATTGAACAAAATTTAAGTGTGTGATAGTTTTTACAGAGCAGGCAAATACCTGAGAGGGAAGTAGAAGCAAATGTCCTAGTTCAGTGAAAATTAAATGCCTCGGCTATTTTGAGCAAGGCAGTCATGGGACTGACAGGAGGGTCTGCAATTTCTGACTTTCCGTGTCGAGGTCAGGCAGTTTGCTCCTTTTGTTGGTCACTTCTGCCAAGTAGATGTTTATTATATTTCATTGTGTTAAGTTATATGTGATGACTTTTGCACTTGGTTGCAATAATATGCAATGATTTATTGCTGGAAATGCTGCAAGAACTGGAGATGGGAGAAATGGCAGTTTTGTCATGGCGTATCATTAATTTAGTTTGTTAAAAGAATTGTGAAAACAAAAACCAGGGAGGACTTCTGTCTTGAGGACTGTTACCAGTATTGTAAATACTCTCTCATCTTTCAGTATAATGAGCAGATCGACACAGATGCAAAGAGCTTTGTTTAAAAGTCTTCCAAGATGACTTGAATGCGCACACGGTGCAGGTCCTTTGTTTCTTTCAGTATTGAAGACTGCAGGCCAGAATAGTTTTGGTTGTTGCTTCTGAAACAGAATAGTTGCCAATATATTTTTTTTTTTAAGAAAGAAGTCTCTCTTGCTGTGAAGGTCTACAGGGACTAGAACTGCCAGAAAACCAAGTCTCCAGAGCTCAGGAGATGCAGGTATTTCACAGCTTCTGCCCCTGGCCTTGGGGAGGTCAGTTCATCTTTCTGCAGCTCAGCTTTCCAGTCTGCAAGACTGGTTATAATGATATAGGGCACTGGGAAGTCAGCGTTTTGCTGATATGTAAATCTACTGATAAGAACCATTGTCTAAAAAGATGGTTATTATTCACTAATAAAAGGGAATTAAAATTCCCTGGTGATAAAAATTGTAGAATGCAGTTATATTATGAGCAAGTAAGAACACAATTGAGGTCTGGTATAAACAGAGGTACCAGTGTATGAGCTGCTTCTGATATTGATCAATAACCATCTTTCACTGTAATTGTTCCGGTTTGTTTACTGCTGTGTATGTGAGTTATTGATCTTCTCTTTCTAGCCTCTTTGTGTTCTTCCAGTTTCTAATTCATTCTTGCTTTTTTCTCTTAGAGAGTTTAAATAAAAGCTTGAAAAGGATTATCAACTTGAAAAGGATTATCAAACTGAACCTGCAGAAGAGATTACTTAAAGTGAGCATTCACACACACCCCAGAAAAAATAAAAATCAATCATCCTGATGACGATTCCAGCTTATCAGTGAGCTGTCTAGTAAGGACAACAAATTAGAATAATTTATGTACTGTGATGAGAGGTCCAGCATGGAGCACAACTGCTCAGTGTTGCTCAGGACCAGTTCTCTGTATTCACTGTCCCTCTTCATGATTGCAGTGGGGCTGATGCTCAGAGCTCTGTGAGCTTCTCTGGGGTCTACCTCCTGCCCAGACTTTCAATGAAGAGACAGAATATCTAAAATGCTCAGCTCAGGGTGCTTTGTGAAACCTGATCACTGGGACATGTGCAGCACTAGTGTTTTTAAAACTCAGGCAGTTCCTTCAGGTGCTTGGTAGTGAGCTGGACTTGGGGGCACTATTCATTTTTAACTAATGGGGAGCAGGGGCTACCCTTAGCTTCATTTTTGTGCAGCAAAGAGAAAACAGTGTCCATTCATACGCCCAGGTTTCACTTTAGATTTTATGAAGTAACACTCACACATGAAATTCTACCCAAAATACCTTTGATTGCCACTGTAGATGTTGAAGCATTGTGATAATGTGATGTGCTTTTTAATAGGTGGGAAGCCATTCTGTCTCTTCTCTAGCTTCAGTTTGCAAATGATCTGGAGGGGGAACCTGGGGATGGTGTAGTCCATTAGTCTAGTGTCAAAGTTAGTGTGCCATGGCTAATGCAGCCTACTTGCCTTTCAAAGTAGCAGACATGATCAGCTTAATCAGCTGCAGTGCTGCCACCAGAATATCCAGAAATAACTTGGAATCAGGTGACTTAGTCAACTGTTGACTATTTTTCTTATTTGTAACAATATTCACACAACCAAGGCTTTATGGCAAGAGAACAATTGTGCTTTGTAGCTTTGCATCATGATGCGGTTTAATGTCTTTCATGAAATGAGTTTACTCCTCTCTGAAGAGCTCAGTTTCCACACTTTTCACTCAGACCTCATTTCAGTGGAGCACATTCTTGTTATTGAGTTCCTCACTCACAGCTTCTGCGCTGGGTTAGACATGCCCTTATGGCCTTGGTGCATTCTCAAGCTTCAGCAAGTTCAACAGCATCTTGTGGTGGATAGGCAGCCAGCATCAAGGGCAACACTTGGGGCTACATACTCTCTTGTCTTAGATCTGGTGCAATCTTTGAATGACAATGATCTTACTCATAGTTAAACTTAAGAAATAGCTGACATCATTACATTTTTTACATGCTATCTGTGAGTATCTGTTTATTGTTGAATTTGAAGGGAAATGTGATGCCTTACCCTTGATACACAAACTTTTCCATTCTTACACCTCCATCCATGCCTCAGTTACATTCCCCAGGTTTATTTTGTGCCCTCCTGCCTTGTTTCCCTGCCTTCTTTGCAGGCTGCTGCTTTAGATGTTCCTTGGCCCCTTTCTTTGACATTGTCCAGGACCACTTTCCTTTGAGGAAGGAGAGTAACTCAGGGAAGCACAGCATCCACATGACTAATAAGGCTTTATAAAAGTAGATTTAAATTGTGTGTTCCCTTGGATACACTGAGTGTTCATGTGTGCTAGCTTCATGATAGATAGAGGAAAGAAGAGGAATGAGAAGGTGGGCTACATAGTCCCATACCTTGTGGTTTCAGGACAGCTTCACAAATCTAATCTGTCAACAATTTATTTGGCATACGTAAGTGACAATGCTCTGAAAAGTAGAACACATATCTCTGAAAGAGGACTTAGGGGTCTTAAGTTTTCAACAAGCTTGCTGATGAAATGATGAATACCCCCATCATAAGCTTTTTGCATTTATCTTCCTAACTTTAGCAAGACCCAATACCAGTAGCTTTAAGAGTGCCCTTTCTCCTCTCCCCACTTTCATCCCTGTCAGCAGGTATTAAAATGGCTTGTTTCCAGGTAAGAAAAATACATGTCATATAAAATATCTGTGGTTTTCTAAATGGCTTGCACATCTCATTAACTTAATATTTTTTCCATTGGTCACTTTGGATTTATTACTTTCCAGCCATAATTTTTTAAATTTAATTTTGACCTGGCATTACCCTAAAATTAAATTCTGATCTACCCTCCACCTAAAATGGTCTGGGGAGGAAGCCATTTTGCATTACATTATCATCCTATCAAATATAACTAATTTAAAGGTGACATGAATAAAATATTCATTAAAAGTACAGTAACCGTTTGTCTGTGATCTTTAGCAATGTCCCCATTAACTTTCAGCTGACTCTCAGTTGAAAACAGCAACCTCTCTTTCTAAGCCCTTCTGGAACAACTATGATTTACATGAAAAACGTAGCCTGTCTTCTTGCTCTCTTACTTATTATTTGTTAAACTTCCTTTTCATTGCCGGTCTGTAGTCTAAAATACTTCCCCCCATAGTAGTCTGAAGTACTGATCCACTGATGTATTAAAGCAAGAAGATGCTGAGACATTGTTGAGCTTTCTTGAATAACATAAAGAAAAATATTCCTTGGGGAATTCAGCAGCTCTTTGGGGGATTAAGTGTTTTTTATTTAGTTAAGCAACTTCTTAAGGGTTGCCTTGTGTCATTCTTGCATGCTTCTTGCTCTTGACATTCAGTGAGTCTCTAGATTACTGAAAATCATTAATTCATTGGTTCACAGACCAAGCTGTTTGCTTAGCCTTGAGTTCAAAGGGAGCAAAAATCTATTAACTCTGGGAGTTTGAAAATTTCTTTTTCCTTTTTATTTTTAATTTTTTCTTTTAATTCTAAAACTCGATGAGAAGTAGACAGACTTAAAGTCCATGTTGCACTACCAAATAAGTTGTCTTTGTTCCTTAGAATGAGAATGATACAAAAATGGATTTATTATCTGTCACATTTGCAGATTTGTATTAAAAGTTACAAGAAATAATCTTTCATGTATATCCAATAATATTTTTTACTCTTAAATAGGAATTACGACTGTTGAAAAATCATGATTTACAATCTTCAAAATAAAATTGCTATACACTTTAAGGAGAGAAAATTCAATATTATCACCAAGTCTTACACATATATGTGGCAGAGTGACTAGTTCTTATATTTGGTTCTGCACTGAGGAGTTCAGCCAAGTTGGGATATTGCAGCTGTAATCAGGAAAGTACAGCATGTCAGGCTGGATTCTGAGATTTTGTAATGGGGACAGTTCAGCCTTTCAAGGATCTTTGCTGACTTATAGTGGTTAAAAATCCAACACAATCTTTATAATAGAATACAGGAAGAGGATTTTTTTTTTTTTTTTTTTTTTAATTGTAACTGGAAATATCTCACACATATGTTTATTTTAAATAATAAAGAGAAAAAAAAATTATATTAAACATTTTAAATTTTTTTTTTGGCTCTCAAAACAAACGGCACCTAGAAATA
>JANIJG010002821.1:112324-137819 GCA_024611175.1 Megaceryle torquata | reverse complement strand
GGGAACAGTCCTGGAGGTTCTTGGAGTGTATGGAAGAGAACTCCCTGATGCAGCTGGTGAAGGAGCCAACTAGAGAAGGTGCCCTCCTGGACCTGCTGCTTGTTAACAGAGAAGGACTTGTAGGAGATGTAACAGTCGGAGGCCGTCTTGGTCTTAGTTATCATGAAATAATAGAGTTTTTGATTCTTGGAGAAGTAGGGAGGGATGTCAGCAGAACTGCCGCCTTGGACTTCTGTAGGGCGGACTTTGGCCTATTCAGGGGAATGACTGGCAGTGTCCCTTGGCAGGCCATGCTGAAGGACAGAGGAGTCCAGGAAGGCTGGTCTCCCTTCAAGAAGGAAATATTAAAAGCGCAGGAAGGTGCCATCCCCATGTCCCAAAAGACAGGCCTTCAGGGAAGAGACTGGCCTGGCTGAATGGAGAATTATGGCTGGAGATCAGGAACAAAAGGAGAGTTCATGGCCTTTGGAAAAGGGGGTGGCCACTCAGGAGGACTACAAAGACACATTGAAGCTGTGAAGGTTGAAAATTAGAAGGGCCAAAGCCCAACTAGAACTCTAGCTATGGCTATAAAAGACAAATAAAGGTTTCTATAATCATATTAACAACAAAAGGAGGACCAGGGAGAATATTAATCCTTTAATGGGTTCAAGGGGAATCACAGTGACCAAGGATGAGAAGGCTGAGGTAATTAATGCTGCCTTTGCCTCAGTCTTTAATATCAGGAATAGTTGTTTGCTGGGTAGCCAGTCCCTCGAGCTGGAAGCCAGGGATGGAGAACAGAAGGAGGCCTCCATAATCCAAGAGGAAATGGTTAGTGACCTGATGCACCACCTAAACATAGACAAGTCTACATTTACATTTACATTTACATTTACATTTACATTTACATTTACATTTACATTTGAGAGTGAAGGTTTATGAGCTCACCAAACCAGTCCTCATTATTTATCAGCAGTCCTGGCTAACTGGAGAGGTCCCAATAGACTGGAGATCAGTAAATGTGATGCCCATCTGCAAGAAGGATCCAGGGAACTACTGACCTGTCAGTCTGACCTCAGTGCCAGGGAAGGTCATGGAACAAATCGTCTTGAGTGCCATAACACACCATTTACAGGAAAACCAGGTGATCAGGCCCAGTCAGCATTGGCTCATGAAGGGCAGGTCCTGCTTAATGAACATCTTCTATGACAAGGTGACCCGCTTGGTGGATGAGGGAAAGGCTGTGGACATTGTTTACCTGGACTTCAGTAAAGCCTTTGATACTGCTCCCCATAGCATCCTCATGACAAAACTGGCTGCCCTAGGCCTGGACAGGGCCACTCTGCTGGTTCAAACACTGTCTGGATGGCAAATCACAGAGTGTGATGGTGAATGGAGTTAAATCCAGTTGGTGGCTGGTGTTCCCCAAGGCTCAGTGCTGGGACCACTCCTCTTTAATATCTTATCAGTGACCTTGACAAGGAGATTGAGAGCACCCTCAGTAAGTTTGCAGATGACATAGTGACTCCCACCAAGTTAGGTGTGAGTGTTGATCTGCTTGATAGGTAGGGAGGTTCTTCAGAGGGACCTGGACAGGCTGGATTGATGAGCTAAGGCCAATCATATGGGTTTCAACAGGCAAACTGCTGAGTCCTGCACTTGAGCCACAACAACCCCATGCAATGCTACAGGCTTTGGAGGAGTGTCTGGAAAGCTGCCCAGGAAAAAGGGACCTGGGGTGTTAATCAACAAGTGGCTGAACATGAGCCAGCAGTGTGCCCAGGTGGCCAAGAAGGCCAATAGCATCTTGGCCTGCATCAGGCATACCGTGGCCAGCAGGACTAGAGAAGTGATTGTTCCACTGTACTTGGCACTAGTGAGGCTGCACCTTGAGTAATGGGTTCAGTTTTGGGTGGTGCAGTATGAGAAAGACATCGAGGTGCTGGAGCAGGTCCAGAGAAGAGCAATGAAGCTGGTGAAGGGTCGTGAGAGTCTTAGGAGGCTGAGGTAGTTGGGGTTGTCTAGTCTGAAGAAAAGGCGGCTGAGGTGAGACCTTATGGCTCTCTACAACTACCTGAAAGGAGGTTGTAGAGAGGTGGGTGTTGGTCTCTTCTCACAAGTCACAACCGATAGGACAAGAGAAAATGGCATTAAGTTGTGCCAGAGGAGGTTTAGGTTGCATATTAGGAAAAACTTCTGTACCAAAAGGGGTATCAAAGACTGGAACAGGCTGCCCAGGGAGGTGGGTGAATCATCATCCCTGGATGTATTAAAAACCTGTCTAGATAGGGTGCTCAAGGATGTGGTGTAGTAGTGACCCTGGTATAGTTAGATAATGCTTGGACTTGATGATCTTAAAGGTCTTTTCCAGCCATAGCAATTCTGTGACTTTGTGACACCAGCCACCAACCTCAACACTTGTGGGTACATACCCTTAAGTCACATGGACTTTTGTCTGTCCAGTTTGTTTAAATATTCCCTAAATTTATAATCAAATAATGTGAAGTTTTTCTTGCTCTAAATTTTTCTACTGCTCTCAGGGTCCTGGTGTTCCTGAAGGCTGGTCTTACCATAAAAATCTGTTGCAAGATTCACTGAGTTCTTTGCTATTTCTGTGTTCCCTGACTTGCCCCATGCAGCTCTGGACCCTATTTTCCCAAGTCATCTCTTTGCTGATGATACATCTGTAGAAGCCCTTCTTTTTGCCCTTCATGTCCCTTGCCAGATTCAGCTCTAGATGGGCTTTGGCTTTCCTAACTCCACTCTGTGGGCTCAGTCTTCTCTGTATTCCTCCTGGGTGACCTGTACCTGCTTCCACCTCTTGCACCTTGCCTTTTTATATCTGTTTTAGTCAGGAGCTCCTTGTACTATGTCCTTGTTTTAGTCAGAAGCTCCATGCAAGCTGCTGGCTACTTCTGTTTGAATTCCTACATGTCAGGATGAACTGTTCTTGAGCTTGAAGCCCAGGGCAGTGATCCTGAAATTTGTCTTGTTCCCTCCTCTCAGGATCCTGAACTCCATCATCTCAAGGTCATGGCAGATAAGGCTGTCTCTGACCTTCAAATCCACAAGAAGATTGTGGAGCTTTCAAAGACCTGACAGGCTCAGGCTATTCCTCCTGTGCAAGAGAGACTTAAATGCTGGTACAAATGGACAATATACAAGAAAAGGCCTAAGGTGTTTTGCAATTATTGTAAAATCATGTTTTTACTTCTTTATCAGTCTCAAGATGCTATCACTCTTGGGACACACTAAGTAGATATAATCTTCAAGAAGATAAAGATGAGTTATCTTTCTTGCAGATAAGTGTTCAGGGTGCATTATTAAAATTGACAGCTAATTTTCACTTGTACACTTTCTATAAGATGAACTTGTATTTTTATTTTAATTGTGTTGAAATTTTTAATAAAAGCTACATTTTTTCATTCTCATTTATGTTTACTTGACCAGAGTTCAAAGTTTAGCTTCAAAACTTCTATTGCATTAAGAGTGTCATGCTCCACAAGATACAATACCCTGTTCTATTATAAAGTCATCATGCCAAATCCAATTAGCAAAGATTTTTTTTGATGAATTAACCTTGTCATGGTAGAATATACACTGCACCTGCTGTTCTGCTTTAGCACCAGACTTTGGCTCTCCTACAGTTAAGTGCTAGGTTGTTTTCCTGATCCCTTTCATCTCACTTTTTCCTCCCTGTGTTCAGAGGTCATTATCTCCAGATGTCCAAGATTTTTCTGTCTCATTTATATGCATGATTGTTCTCTTCAGTTTGTTCTTTTGTCTTTCTCAGTCCTTTCTTGTTGTTGAACTCTGCAACAGATGGTTTTTTTCCCTTGTACCTTGCTTTACCTCCAAGGAACTTTGCAGATGTTGCTGCTTCAGACAGGAGAGAAAGCCTGGTCATTGCAGCCCATGAATGACCAAAATAGAAGGTTATTTAACAATCTATCTGGAGAAAAATCATTAACAGTTTTTATTTTCATGCTTAAGGGATCTGATCCTCATTGTAGCATAAATCCATTCTGGGGAGCTGACAGCAGTGTTCTGATATGGTGGCAATTCATACATTCCCTCCACTTCTGGCAGGTTCCCGTGAAGAAAAAGCACAGAAGGAAAGAGATTGTCTTTGCTGCATCTAGTTGTTAGGTTTTAGTTTGTTTGGTTTAATTTTTTTTTTTTTTTGGGGCCAAAGCCCAACTAGAACTTAATCTGGCTACTGTTGTAAAAGCCAAAAAATATTTCTATAAATACATTAACAGAAAAAGGTGGACCTAAGGAGAATCTCCACCCTTTATTGGCTGTGGGGGAAAGCACGGTGACCAAAGATGAGGAAAAGGCAGAGGTACTGAATGCCTTCTTTGTCTCAGTCTTTAATAGCAAGACCAGTTTTTCTCTGAGCACCCAGTCACATAAACTGGAGGACAGGGAGCAGAATGAAGCTCCTGTAATCCAAGGGGAAATGGTCAGTAATCTGCTGCATCCCTTAGACACACATGTCTATGGGGCTGGATAGGGTCCACCCAAGGGTACTGACGGAGCTGGTAAAAGTTCTCATCAAGCTACTGTCCATCATTTATCAGCAGTCCTGGCTAACCAGAGAGGTCTCAGTTGACTGGAGATTACCAAAATGTGATACCCATCTAAAGGAAGGGCTGGAAGGAGTATCTGGGGAACTGCAGGCCTGTCAGTTTGAGCTCAGTGCTGGGGAAGATTATGGAACAGCTCATCTTGAGTGCCATTACATGGCATGTATGGGACAACCAGGTGACTGGGTCCAGTCAGGATGGGATTATGAAAGGCAGGTCTTGCTTGACTAACCTAATCTCTTTCTATGACAATGTGACCTGCATAGTGGATGAAGGAAAGGCTGTGGATGTTGTCTACCTGGATATTAATAAAGCATTTGACACTTTACCACAGCATTCTGGAGAAACTGGCTGCTTATGGCTTGGAAGGGTTGTATGCTGAATGGATGTCTGGTCTGTAACAACTGTGAATCCAGTTTAATCCAGTTGGTAGCCAGTCACAACTGGTGTTCCCCAAGGCTCAGTGTTTGGGCCAGTTCTCATTAATATCTTTATCAAGGATCTGTATGAGGGGATTGAGGGCACCCCCAGTAAGTTTGCACCAAGTTAGGTGGGAGTGTTGATCTCCTTGAAGATGGGGAGGGTCTACTGGGGGATCTGGACAGGCTGGGTAGATGGGCTGAGGTCAATGATAGGAAGTTCAGCAAGGCCAAGTGCCCAGTCTTGCACTGCTGTCGCAACAACCCCTGCAATGATACAGGCTTGGGGAAGAGTGGCTATAAAGCTGCCTGGAGGAAAATGACCTGGGGGTTCTGGTTGATAGCTGGCTGAATACGAGCCAGCAGTGTGCCCAGGTGACAGAGAAAGTCAAATGCATCCTGGTCTGTATCAGAAATAGTGTGGCCAGCAGGACTAGGGCAGTGATTGTCCCCCTGTGCTAGGCACCAGTGAAGCTACACCTTGAGTATTGTGTTCAGTTTTTGGCCCCTCAATACAAGAAGGACTTTGAGGTGCTGGAGCATGTACAAAGAAGTGCAACGAAGCTGGTGAAGGGTCTAGAGTACAAGCCTTAAGAGGAGCAGCTGGGGGACCTGGGGCTGTGTTGACCTCCCCTGGAGGCTCAGGGGAGACTTTATTGTTCTCTACAACTACCTGAAAGGAGGTTGTAGCAAGGTGGGTGTCAGTCTCTTCTCCCAAGCAACAGGCAAGAGGAAAGGAGGAAACAACCTCAAGTTGCCTCAGGGAAGGTTTAGGTTGAATATTAGGAAAAATTTCTTCACAGGAGGGGTTGTCAGGCACTGGAATAGCCTACCCAGGGAAGTGGTGGAGTCACTATCCCTGGAGGTATTTAAAAGATTAATAGATGTGGTACTGAGGGACATGGTTTGGTGGTGACCTGACAGCTCTGGGTTAACAATTGGACTTGATGATCTTAAAGGTGTCTTTATGAAATGATTCTGTGATTCAATGATTCTGTCTCCCTGTTTGCCTGGAGGGGCACAGTGTGACAGTAAGAGGAATACAGACTATGAAGCAGTCCCAGAATAGATTCAAGAAGTCCATAATGCACATCTAGTGTAAGTTGTCATGGTTGACTCTACTCTGCTAATCTCACCAAATATTTAGTTGTGACATTGTTTCCTATCTTAGGGTATCAAGGGCCTACAAAGCATCCTTATCGAGGGCCTACAAAACCTCCTTATCCTCCTCAGTCATCATTGTCTTTGGCCAGAATCCTGGCCTACAGCATCAAAGGCTGCTTCTTTTGGGGCCATTCTTGGGTGATCTGCTTTTGATGCAAGAGGAGTCACAGCTCTCCTGCTCTCCCACCAGCCCTGGTATCATCTACCTTGAGAACAGATGCAGGTATAGCTATACTTTTCCCTCCTGCTGATAAGGGAGGGGAAGGAAGAGAAGAAAACTTGGACTTGGTTCTGGGATCAAATGTTTCATATTACTGGGCAGAAAACACAGAGGTTTGAAGTGTGGACCATCTGTCATCTCTCCATCTGACATCCTGCCACAAAAACAAATCAAAGCATCAGTAGCTGGAGAGTAAGTCTGCACAGCTAGCATCTGTGTCAGATGGACTGCTTTCAAATGCAAGGAACACAACTGCAGCTAACACAGCAGGGCCCACATGTCTCCTGATGATCAGCTCTGGTAAAACATTCATCCAGTGTTCACAAGTCCCATCTCCTCCTCCTGCTTCCAATATGGCAATCCTTCCATCTCCAGCCACCCATACTAGTTGGCCCAGAACAACCTAAGCAGAGTTCAGTGGGCCCCTGACATGCAAAGGAGGTTTACGTACAGGGTTCATGTCTGACACTTAGGTTTGGTAGCACCTCCTCTCTACCTAGGAAAGGAAGAAGAAAACATGGCCTTAGAAGGTAGGGAGGAGAAACGTCTTTCAACTATGACTAGGATGAAAAAATAATTTTCCAGTATTTTGGGCTTCTTTTAGAGTGTGGCATAGTGTCTAGACTCTCCACCAGGATGATGTACTTCTTCAGGAGGAACTCTGGTGTTGGTACCCTAGGAAGGACAGCCTGTGGTGATCACAGCAACCTTTGCTGGCCTGTTCCTGGGTCTGGCCAGAGACCAGCATTGCACAAGCATGCCCACAGCAGTCTTCCCTCATTTCAGCAACCTTCTGTTCCTGCACCTGAGCTGTGAGCATTCCTTTTTGCTCCCAAGAAATCTGCCTGACAGCAGAGCCATGGATGAGATCCACCAGGTATGCTGCAAAATGGTGGGGTCTGCACAGCCTGTGGAGTGTGCTCAGTGACCACAGACTGTCACTGACAAGCAGCTGGAAGACAAAGTTGCTTAAGAACTGAGATGGGCACCATATGGTGGAGTGGAAGGGGACCCATTCCTAGACTTGAGGGAGACAGAAATGACCGAGGAACTCACAGCAGGGTTGTAGGTAATATTGGGTGTGGGCGAGGAGCTATTTTCATGAACACTGCTTCACCCAAGTGGCACCATTCAAATGCAGTAGCATTTGTTGCTTTCCAGAGAACCTCTTTCATGTCAGAATGAGTGATAGCCTATCCTCTTCCAGGGCAGGGAAGTAGAAGCATTTGGGTGCTTTGTGTACCATGTGTGATCTTGTTTGGGAGATGCATGTACCTAATAAAATTGTTCCTTAGTAGTACTATGCATGAACTGGGGGTGGGGGGTGTACACTTTTGTATGGCATAACTGGTTGCTATGCAGCTGTATGCCTCTGCAGCTACTGCTTTTGCTGCTGCAGTTGCTATAGGAGACTATCAGATGAAGTGATGAAAGATTTCTCCCCTTACTCACCCTGGCATATTGCCCAGCTTTGTGTATACCGCATACCAAGCATCTGAGCCTAGCAAAAACCTGTCCTTGTTTCCTTCCTTTTCCTCTGCTGGGAACCATGGAAACCAAGCTGACTTGATTCTGCCATGGACAAAGAATAGAAGGGTGGCCCAGAGATGATGCCCTTGTCAGCAACACTGAGCTAACCCCGTTCTTAGAGAGGAATGATCTCACAACACAATCTATAGGAAAAAGTTAAGGCTTTATTTAATCATAGCTGCAACATGATTATATGAGTATTCTGATTTAACCTATACCATTTAAGAATATTCTTTGATATGCTACTTGCTTCTCTATACTCACTGTCATCACACCAGGCAGACACAGCCTCTCTGGAGTAATATGTGGACTAAGGCCACTCAGATCCATTGTACTCTTTGAAGTTTTCAAGGCAATGTTTGTTTGAATACCCAGATGTCTGGCTGAGCCACATACACGTCTCCTGGTTAATCCATTAGTTGGCCAGTGAGTTGCAAGGCTGGTACTTTCCAGCCCAGTAAGTTGAACAAGTTGCAACATTTTCAGGGTGGCAGAGAAATGCACACAATTAATTTTCATGGCTGAAATGAGGGCCCTCCATCTGCCCAATCAAGAATAAACTAGTTTTGTGGCCTTAAATACAATTCCTGGCATTCAAGTGAATAGTGCAACTCCCTCCCTTTCATGCACTCTGTATGGGAGGTCATTGAGTGGTCACAGCCCTTTGTGGCATTCTCAGTCCCTTTTTTCCCTTCAGGAATATTCTGGGTCACAAAGAGGTCTAGCTGAAAAACAGGACTCTAAAAAGGTTCCACTGGATTCCACCCTGGTTTGCCAATGACCAAAGACTCTGTATTACCCTACAATCTTAGTATTTGTTGTAGTGTATCAAAGAACTGTGGATCCATGCTGATCCACCAGAAGATGGGCTGCAGTCTTGATCCCATGTATGACCTGCCTTAAACATTTATAATTTTCCATGACTGCCAATCCATGTGTAGCTTATCTCTCCCAGCTTCTAACCTAAATCTCTTTAGGTAGCAAGGGATACAAGAGCTGGTATCCAAATCTTTCTGCAAACCCTCATTCCTACAGGAGATCCTCACAAAGAAGACAATGGTTTCTGTCTCCTTGGTGCACATAGCATAGTTTCCTCTGACTATAAAAAGAACTAAGGAACTCTCCTCGAGTTGGAGTTCCAGGAAGGGAGAAAAAGAGGTATTTATCTACTATGGAACTAGGGCGTGTTTGATGTGGCCCTAGGTGAAGTATAAACATGGAAGAAAGGATGCAGTGTCAAGGTCAGCTGGGGTAGGTCTGAAAGAGTGTGAGAGTGAAGATGATGGAGTGAGTGGCATGGCATTGTCCATACTGCCTACTAGGATTGTTCCCACATCCAGACCATGCCCAGGCATAGCTGATGAGGGTGCCAGTTGGATCAGCTAAACACAGGGGTTTATTAAATGCTAACCAGCTTGAAGACTCCTGTATCACCATTAGATTATGTACTTGGCACGGTTTAATTCGTGTTATGTCAGTACACATACCCCTAGATCCCATGGATTATGTTAACACTCTGGCCAGAAGATTACAAAAGAGACACTAGAGCAGTTCTACTAAGCAAACAAATTTTCATGCAGAGAATGAAAATGCTGTGCAGTTATCCTACATAATGCAGATAGACTGACTTCATAAGTGGTATAAGAATATTTACACTGTTGAAGCAAAACCACATAGCAGTAGTGTCTTGTTCTTTGTCACGGTAATCCTAGTTGCAAGAAACAATTATTGTTTTTGGAAAGGGAGGCAGACAGGGGCACGTCATGGAACAGCAATGGCTGGCTGCTCCCTGAAGGACAGAGACACAAGAATCAAAAGCAATAGCAGAGCTGACAGGGCAAGGGTCTCACCACCCAGAGCCCAGTCCCACAGTACCTAAGCAAAGCAGGCAGGACACACCCAGTGACAGTGGCTGGGTTCAACCAGATCAGCTAGATCTTTAGGCAAGTTCATGGTGATGAGGCAGGTCCCAGGTCAAGCCAGGAGGTTAGTCTGCAGGGTAGGTCTGGATCAATGGGGACTAGAGCTGAACTAGAGACCAGCTAGGCTCCAGTGATTTAGCTCAGGCAGGAACTGAACATCCAGGGCTGAGCTTAATCTTTCTAAGATTAAGGCTCCTGGGTCTTGGGTCAGGGTGAGTAGGTGGATGTCCCAGATCACTGGGTTGTCAGGGCTGTTGCAGCTTTTTTTTACCCCCGGAATAGTGACAGGGCAGACTCTGCCCAGACAGCAAGTACACAAGCAGAAAGCAGGCAGAAACCACAGTCTGCAAAGAGTCATCCACAGTCAAAAGGATTTCAAAAAGAGGACTTTTTGAAGAGATTTACAGAAGAAACAAGATTTCCCTGTAGAAACTGCTCAAAAGGTAGCATAGGAATAGAATATTACACTGAACCCTGACACTTGTTTCTACCAGCAAATTAAATGTGAGGCCACCTGGCATGGGATGGCCTGTGTTTATGCTTGAAAACTGTCTTGTCTTTTGAGTATCAAACCACATACAGCTCAGGAAATTCCCCATGCAGGAGATAGAAGGCAGGCCAGTAGTGTAGGAATTTTTGGAGCTTTGCCCATGTAGCAGGGGAGAGCTATTTTTCCTGTCCCAAATCTGTCAAGTGTCAAGAAAGTACTTGGTAGGCAGGACACTAGCCAGTAAATGTGTATGACTAGAAGACATTTGGATCTCCTGTCCAGGAGACGTCTTGTCCACCAAAGTGACTTAACATTCCGTATTTCAGAAGTGGGATATGTTATAAACTGTGAGAGCAGTTAGAGCTCTCTCTCACTCTGCCTGAGCTCTTGCAAAAGGCTCCACAGCTTGTGTGCTAATGAATCCTGAGCTATCATGAGTTGACATCAGAGTTCATTCTGGTACACCCTCAGCCTCAATTTTGCTACTATCCAGACTGAGTCTTTATGTTGTGGAGTGCTACCCATCCAGACTGTGATTGATTTCTTGCCAAGGAGAGACCTCCAAACCTGAGAATAGATCATGAAAAACACTGAATAATTTTTCACTTTTCTGAGGCCTCTCAGGATTTTCCATATCTATGTCATTTCCTTCTGTTATCTTTTTTTTTTTCAGACTGAAAAATTCCACGCAATTTCTGCTCAGTAGAAGCCAATATACTCTGATCACTCTTGTTTGTTTATTCCTCTGTACCTTTAAGTTCTGGGTCATCTTTTTACGACTGTGCAGTCAAAACTATGTACAATATTCTCGTATGGACCATGGATTTCTACAGTAGGTTTTGGGTTTGGTCTCTAATTACTAGTTTATTTCTTTTGTTTTCCTTGAGCACTAGTGTTTACCAATAGCAATTATCAATTGCTCCAAGAGTCCTTTCAGGAGCAGCGATGGCTCATCATACATGGGCAGTCAGGGTTGTTTCCTGATGCCTCTCCTGTAGCTCTGTGATTAGTAACATTGAACTTCCTTTGCTATTTTATAACAGACATTTCAAATGCTAAGATCTTTTTCAAATCTCTCTCATCACCTTTAGTTTTCTCTACTTCAAATTATTGTGACTTTTCATTATTCAAAAACTTTTCTAGATAGTTTATGACTATACTGAGTATGCATCCCAGGGTATATCCATGTTAATATAGGACATCTGTTTTGAGAATTAGCCATTTAGTCTCACCCTTTTTTTCTCTCTTTTAACGAGGGTAGGTTGTTTTTTTTTATGAGAGCACTTTTGATGAGACACCTTGACTGAAGATTTTTTTAAAAATCCAAGTACATGTATCCACTTCCTTGTTCACTACCTAAAAAAAGATTAAAATCAAAGATCAAAATTGATCAAAAGATCAATTTTTGAGGCACAACTTCTCTCCACAAAAGCTGCGTTGACTTTTGCTTGTTTAAACATTAATCATAGATCTGTTAATTCTTTCATTCCATTGTCACTTGGTTGTCTTTGCATGAAAGACAGACTTCCTGTCGTAGTGCCCAGGAGCACTTTTCAAAATTTTGTATGACATTTACCATTTGCTATTTCTCTGGTAGCAGAGTAGATTTAAGCAATAGATGGCACACTCCACTTAGCAATCTTTTGGCACTTTTGGCAATCTGTTTTGAAATCTGGCCACAACTCACTGATTATGAATTTTTTTTTACTATTTTTCCCTTTTATTTGTGTTTTCAAAGACTTTTTCATTCCTCACCTTTCCAATAGAGAATGTATTTGGGTTCCCAGTTTCTAAATCCCTTTGTGCTTGTTGAAAGCGATAAAGAAACTTTATGAAGAATGACTGTGAAAACTCATGGCTCCTAAACGTCTACATGTGTGAAGAACATTTCAGGAAGAGTTTGACCAACCTCTTCCATTTGCTTTCATCCACGTTGTATTGTAACCCTTCTACCAGCTATTGATAGGAACCAAAAGAGCTGGGTTTAATGCACAGTGAGTGATACTAGGTAGGTTCCTTTCCAAGCAGAATTTTTAAAGCTAATAAAGACACATGGCTTTTCTGTCAGACCTTTCTACAAAACTCCAGTCAGTTTTTTAGCTTTGTATTGTATTCTACCCTTTAAATATATAAATATAGGGGTCAAGGAACATATAGATATAAGGGTAGAGTATCTATATAAAGAAATATCTATCTCCAAATATATAGAAAAACAGTCAAGAAACTTGTTTTGCTATGACATTAATAAAATGTTCCTCCCTGCTTCTTGGTTATGATGTCTGCTGTTTAAAAAAGTGAACTGTTAACAAAAGAGTTCCAAGAGGATCTCCTGATCCTTGAGGAGGTCTATCTTGTAAAAAAATAGAGATGTACTCTAAACTTCCATTCATCTTGATCACACTGGTCTAATCAACTTACTGTATATATGGGCTTCTGATTAAAGCTGATGTAAATGCAGCAGTTTCAACCATGTGTCTTCTGTCACTCATGTTTTTAAGAGGAGCATAAATTTTATGAAATTACTACGTCCCAGGATACAAATGCAGCCTACTTGCGGATTTTTTGAGACATCTCGGTGAGTCTAGTATTATGAAGAGCTCTTTCAAAGTTGATAAGGTGAACAACAGTACACAGAATTTTATAAAATACTCATTGCAAAACATGTTTAATGGCTATTAAAATTCGGTAGGTTTTCCATAACAGCTGTACAGACTTTTTTTTTCCATGGACATAGATTCACCGTAGGATTTGGGTTTGAAGTAATTTTTGGCTCCTGAAGTAACCTAGTTCGATGCCCCAGTTGAAATCAGGACTAACATCTGAGTTAATCAGTTTGTTTAGGGCCTGGGACATGTTCTCTTTTTTTTTCCATCAGAGAATTCTAAGGGATTTTTAGTATTTATAGCCTGCTACTATAATTTTTAAATGCCTCAGAAATATCAGGTTCAGACAGCTAAGAAAAGTGACCTTTAGTGACAAAAGGCATCTAGCAACATGTACCAGTAATCCATAGAAAAGGATCCAAGAGGGGGCCTTAATTTTAAATACAGTCAGGAATGCAATTTTAAAAATACTTGCATATAAATGCAAATAAACTGCACATGGAGTGAGAAAGACCTAGGTGAGATGGAGTTTGAAGGTAAGAGGATTGTATGGGAAGGGCAGGTGAGAACAGGGAGAGGAATTTGGTTGGGAGTAGTATGAGGCATGATGTCTGACTTGATGAAAAGGATGTAATTACAAGGTGGGTGCTTGTGGAGTGGAGGTGTTTCAGATATGAAGACTCGAGGAGCATGAATTCTAGTTGAGGAGTTTCTGGACACTCAGAAGTGGGAAAGTTAATGGACTGCAATCTTTGACAGACAAAATGAGAAATGAAGGTAGAAGTTTTAGGAACATCCCTGCACCCTAGCCTGAGGCATTGGGAGGATTTTTAGGTGTATTCCATCTTTCCCTGCCCTGTGTTCAGACTATTTGACATCAGGCTGCTTGCTTATTTGGCTTGCTGTTTCAATTCTGCATAGATAGTATGGAATGACATTGCCACACAAACTTGTTTCTACTTTGGTCTTAGCCATAAAAAGGTAAAAAAAGGTTCAGAAAATTGCTTAAAGATAGAGGACAAGCCTTTTTAAAATATTCTGCTGCTTTTGCTTATAAATTACAGAAAGTCTTGTGAACATTCCTATTAATCCCAGATTACTGGAAAGAGAGATAGCAAAGTCATGTTTTATTCCCAGATATTCAGGTCAATGATTCGTACATACCAGTTTTATAGCAGCAAAATACTGGTTTGAATTCCTTGCAGACTTTCTGCTTTTGTGTAATACTGAAAATACTTCATTGTAAAACTTACTGGTATATTTTTCTCCTTTTCTGAGTTTGTGCAAATCTTTTCTTTGCTTCATACCTCAGTTTGCTAATCTGTAGAAAGGAGTTCTACATCAGGAAATCTACATTCATCTCAGGCTGTGGGCTAAGTCACTGTTCCTTACAAGTCGTTCAGATACTTTAGTAGAGGACTCCAGAGAGAAATTTATAAAATAATTTACGGTGCAAGTTTGATTGACATACTTTGCTCTTCAAGGGAATTTACCATCTCATCATATTCACATTTTTGTTGAGAAAAGAGTATTATGAGAACAGATTGCCTACATCATAAACAGAAGGGGTTGCTAGATTTTTGTCTATATTTGAACTGTGCTAACATAATTTCAGGCAAGTTTCCCTATTCTCTTTAACTGAATTCTTAGGTGTCCCCTATGATACACATCATCATGTCTGTCTGTTCTTATTGGTGTACTGAAAATCTAGGAGTAAACAATTCACTAGAAAATAGGGTAGAGATGAGTAATCCTTGAGCCTAAACTGGAAACAGACCCTAGCTACTGAGATGTAGCTCCTGTAATAGGGGTCCATCATGAGTGTAGGAAGTAACGAGCTATGAAAGCTCCTGGGTCCATAATCATTGGCATGCTAGGTGTGGACCACCCCGCAGTGAAGTAGCAGGAGCTGTGTTCCCAGCGAGGTGTTTCAGCTTTGAAAAAATTGGGAGTGGAGGATTCTTAGGCCTAAGAAGTGAGTTGCATTATAGGTAGGTTAACAAATTGCTCTCAGAAAGGGAAAGGTCACAGTGATCTTTTTTTGTAGATAAAACTAAAATATTATATATTTTTATTACTTTTAAATATATAGGGCTGATCTTTTTGGCTGGCGACCACATGCAGATTAAGTTATTATATTAATGTAACCATGGTAATAAAATAAGTGCTAATGTGAGCTTAAAGAAAATTATTTGGTTAACTAATTTTACTGAATAAATTAACTAAGGGCTCAAGGAAAACTAAGGATGCAGCTCTTTGTGTCTTTTCTAATATAGTGCTTACAGAAAACAAACTCCTTCCAGCTTCCACTGGGGTGAGTCAAGTTGAAGGAGGCAGGCTGCTGCTTTGATATTAGCAGTAAAGGTCATGTTGCACACTGCAAATTTCTCAAGCAACTTCTCAAGCAAGTGTCCTGATCATCCCCATTTCCCTGCTGCAGTACATATTGTGGAGTGGTGACACAGTATAAGGACAGTCTTCCTTTGGGATGAAGCTAAACTAGAAGGTGTATTTTGTCAGCACACCTAAATGTGCTTCAGCTGTTCATGACCATTTCATCCATGAGACCAGAACAAAGTTTGATCAAATTAAAGCTCCCTCAAATATATCTAGTTTGGATTTTGGTTTCTCACCACTGGATGTTTCACTTTACATATCTGTACTATTCTTTAATGCAGAGTCAAAAGATGTTAGCTCTGTTTCTTGATACCTACTTAAGTAAGCGTTTGACTTTCTACAATAATTTCGATGTTAGATCAGAAACTGAACCTGACAAGAGTCATAACTGTGAGCCAATCCTACCCATTTATAATAAGTCTTATGGGTGACATAATCACAAGGGTCTTCAATATAATCTCAAATGTTTTTAACTCCCTAGTCTAAGAGATTTCTTTCCTGTATATCTTTCAGGTCTGGTGTTGGTATCTTAGACATCTCAGCCTTATGCTTTCCCATGTGAATTGTATGGTGGAAAAGTTACCCGTGTCCAGTAGAAAAGAGTACAAGCAGGAGGTACAGTATTGTAGTTTTCCTATTTGGCACTAATACAGAAGGTAAGAATGTGAAAAAAAAGGTCTTGTAGAGAGAAAAGAAGGTGTTTAGTGCAAAAAATAGAAATAAATACGATTCAGAGAGTGCTTGTTCCAGTGAGCTAAAATGATGCTTCATGGGAAAGGGATCATCCAAGTATCCCCAACCCTGAAATATTAATCTTGCATCAAATTGATACAGGTATTTCTTTATCTTCTCCTCCTGAAGAAGTGCAAAAAAGGAAAAAAAACCCAAAAAAACAACAAACCCCATGCCGCTGAGGGAAAGGACAACATCAGAAATAGTGCTTTTATCAGAAGAATGGATGTAGGAGGTTGTAGAACATTGGGCTGAGTGTTCACTATTTGATTTGCAATGACAGACTTTGGACAACACCTACAGCTGATGTTATGCTATGTAATCTGATGAATCTCTGCTGCATATAATCACTGAGTCCTTGCTGATTGAGACTGATTGTATCCACAATTAAATTAAAACTTAAAATCATTGTATCAGACAATGCATAGGAAGGCTTTGCTCTTTTTAATCTTCAGCTATTAAAATTTTATGTGGCCATTCACATGGAATATAGTGATATGACTTAAGAACTGATATTAAAAAATAATTTGTTCCTCATCTTAGAAGTGATTTGAGCCATAGAATTTCCTCCTTTATGAAGGCAAATAGTCTTTATTGATCCTATTATCATAAAACATTTACCTCTTTGTGCTGTAATGTCAGATTTTTCAGATGAAGCACTCAAATCTTAATTCATACAATTGTCTTCTTCATGTCCTCAAAAGAAACGCAGGTGAAGAGGTAGGACAAGTAATATTAACATTGAAGTCAATAATGTAATTTTTTACATGTGTGTTTTATGCCCATCTGTCATCTACTTTTTATGTTGCCTCACTCTTAATTTACCAATTCCTCTATCCACACTCCATTTCTTATTTTTTCTTCTCCTTACTCTTTAGCTCCAGACATCCCAACAGGTTATGCAGTGTGGAGCAACTGAGTAGGACAGGGGATCACAGTGGCATGTTATGTCATTCTTTGCCCTTCCAGGTCACTTCTTAATTCTTATACCTACTTTAGACCACTGTGGGAACAAAGGTTGTACTCACATCCTTAAGGAAGCATGTGCCATTAACTTAGTGGCAGCCCAGTTTGAAGACACACAAACATCAGGGAACTCTCCTCATTTGACTGTATGTCAGAAGCCTTATGCAACAGGAGAAAGCAAGCAAAAACAGATGTGAGGAACTGCAAAAATCACTAGTATTTCAGGATCTGGAAACAAGAGACCTAGATAAAGTGGGTAATAACTGGTTGAATACTATACTGATAAATGCAGGTTGCATATATCAGTAATGACAAAGCATTAAAAGGCCCTATATATTAAATATGGAAGCATATAAATGCAGGGCTGAAAGGAGAACAAATCTCTTTTTGAAAGAAAAAACATCTTCTGTCTCCCTTCATTTGGACAGTAACACACTAATAGAAGAATGAAATAGATTCAAGCTTCCATTACAAACCAGTTCATCATTATGACAGAGAAGGAGAAAAAACAGATCATCCAAGAGATAAGCAGGAGAAAGCATTAAAAATCTAAAGGCGTGCCAAAGGAGTTTGAAGCTAAATACAGCTCAGTGATGTCTAAACATAACAGCTCTCTACAAACTTAGTAACTGATGGTTTGAGACTGAAATGGGAATCACAGGGGAATATTGGGAAGCAAGTCTGAGAAAGTTTGTAGAAAAAGTGAAGAGCAAAGATGTGATCCAGTGTTGCTTTAAAGTTGGCCATGAGACAAAAGGTTGAGAGTAATGTCCTTTAGGTTAAACGAAGCCTAAAACATACTGGTCTGGACTGCAGAGATGAGTTATGATCTAAGACTGAAGAACATGAAGAGATGAGGCTGAACATTTTTGTCCCAGAATCCACATCCATGGAAACCCACTAGGCTCCGCACACTCTGCAGCCCTGTTCTACCTTCACACACAGCTCGCCTTAAAGACCATACAGAGGTTGTGAATCATAAGGCTAAACTGAATGGTATATAATCTACCCTATAAAGTTGTTCTGGCCTCCTTCATCCACCCAGGCAGAAACTGAGATGAGATTCTTAAGAGTTCATGATGACTATATGATGCTGAAATAACAAAGCTTCATCAAGGGTCTCAGGAAATATATTTACAGAAATAAATACCTGTCAGAATCAAGATCAATCAAATTTAGGACAAAGACAGTTTTCAGAGGAATAATGCACCAACACTACAGCACAGTGCAGGCCATGCAGAAGACATGCACTCTGACAACACAAGGATGGAAGCACATGACACATGGGTTGTGCCTTTCATCATCCCAGAATTCCAACAGGAAAACAGACTGCAGCCACAAGGCACCCAAAATAAGGAAATAATAATAAAAAAAAAACAGGAAGCCATCTTCTCTAAAATTTAAAGATGATGAAGCAGGCAGTATTAGGAGGTGAAGATAATGGCCAAGAGTCAAATAAATATTGAATCCTGAAAGATCTACCTAAAAGACACTTCATTGTCATCAATTAAAATGAAGCCAGAAGATGCAGTGGAGACTTAAGTCAACATGTCATGTGCCTTGTTGCATACAAGTGATCATGGCCAGACCCTTTAAACATGGGTCTGTGTGCTTGCATGTTGATGTGAGTGTGATGGAGCTGAGGCAACACTTAAAAATCTAAATAAAACCAAAATTATCTTCCTCTTCTATATGACCTCATCTTGAAACTCATTGCATTAATTCCTGCATGACAAATGGGAGAACCCTACTGTACCTACAGGTGGAAAAAAAAAAAATTAAATCTGCATACAGAAACCCACAAGTCATTTTAATTCTGACCTTGAAGAGGTCTAGAAAGAATTTCAGCTGGCCTGAGTATGTCTGCTCTGGAAAAGCTGTAGCCAACAGCATCTGCACGATGGGTGTGGAGGGTGTTGTTTAACCCGTACATGGTGTTCAGAATGATGGTGTTTTTCCTCAGTGGAAGAAAACTTGGGCTGTCTGCATGACATCAAGATTCCCATGATACTCAGATTCCATACATTCCATACTTCATGTTTTTTCATCTTCTTCCCACTTGCTAGCAGAGTTCATCAGATCACCTAAAAATCCCCATAGTTTGTGATGTCTGGAAATTAGCAAAAGGATACTTTTCCACAGAAAAAAATGAGTAAGAAGTTGCCAAGCAATCCTTTGTACAGAAGCTGCAAGCAACTACAACACTGCAGAGATTCTGAGCATGGCAGCTCAGCATAAAACATCCATGCCACATTATTCTCCTCCTTCTTCTCCTTCTCCTTCTTCTCCTTCTTCTTCTCCTTTGCCTTCACCTTCGCCTTCGCCTTCTTCTTTCTCCTCCTTCTCCTTCTCCTTTTTCTCCTTCTTCTCCTTCTTCTCCTCCTTCTTCTTATTCAAATTCAAATTCACTGTTACCACACTTTTTCCTTTCCAAAAGTAAAACAGAGACAGAGAACAGGTGTTTCTAATGTGTATCTATCTTCTAAAACAGCTGGGGAGAAATTATTTTCCGTGATAACCAACCTTTCTGGTTAGGTATTTAACATCTATTTTCCTCACTTCCCCCTGTTTTTTCTTCTGCATTGTTCATACACTTGGTGACTCTCTTTTTCTAAGCTCATTTTTCCCAGGCACAGTATAGTTGTAGAGAACCATCTCTTTATAAAAAGAGTTGAAACAGATTTCTATAGCCCTTCAGTTTGTAGCCTTCAGAATCATCCCTTTGACTCCCAGCCAGGTCTCCTGCCCCTCCAACAAGTTGTAAATTTTTGGTTGTGTGAACACAAACATGATGTGATGGTGATGCCAGGTGCTATCACAGAGGTGTTTCTTAACATACAGTTCTGAGTAAGGTTCCAGTAACCATCTGATTCAGAAAAAACACAGAAACTGATACTGGTTTGTGTAATTCTAAACAAATATAAGCAGTGGAAAACAGCTTCCTGAACCACACATATTTCTGACAAATGTGTAACAGTCTTTAGCACACTTCCAAGATGCTTGCCATTGCACCACAGATTAAATCAGAAGATGAAGCCAGTTGTTCTGTGAGAAGAAGAGACAGTAAAAAACGCACTGAGCTAGTAAAGATTTGTTCTTTGACTAAGTTTACTGTGTGGATTTAACATTTTTGCAATTAATTTATCAAGTAAAGTTCATCCAGTACTATGTGCTGCTATAAAGATAAGTACAGGATTGTTCCTGTACTATGTGCTCCTATTCTGTACTTATCCTGCGCCGTGCAAATTCACACTTCATTTTTGGTGGAGCTTCTCTTTTCCCCTTTTACCCCAAGCACTGTACTGTCCAGGAAATCGAAGACCTTTTTTTTTTTTTTTTTTTTTTAATTAATCTAGTCGGAAGAAGAAAGGATAGCTTTCTCTCCAAAAGAACAAGAGTTCCTGACTGTGCCCACACTTCTCCTCCTTCATACCCAGCATGATCTGTTTCTCAAGACACCAAGCGTCTCTGGTCAGCGTGGCTGTACATCTCCTCCTGCTGGTTTTCCCTAGCTGAGCAGCACAGAGGAACATGGCTGTGAGAGCTGAGGTACATTCAGCAAAGCTCTCTATCCAGCTCAGCCTTCTTGCTGTATCCCCAACTGGTCCTGCAGTGAACTTCTATCTAATTAAGATACTCAATCTTGTTCTATATCTAGTAATAAAGAAGGGTATTTTTTTTTTCTTACTAGGTACTCCTCCATGTTTCAAAATAGTTGGAGCGAAAATCTGGGAAAAACAGTCATTACATTCAAAAGTGTCCTGTTCGTAACTGCAAAAGAGTAAGAGCCCTCTTTTAATTCCCCTCCCATGTTCTATGACAAATCTTAAGGTTTCTTTTGTATGGTATCTGTCCACTACTGCATCAATGGGACTGGGTATCTTTTTGACTATAACTGCCTGGAGGTAGAAACACTACCTTATGCCTTAATCACAGAATGGTAGGGGTTAGAAGGGGCCTCTGGAGTTCATCAAATCTATAACACAAACTTGTATAGAGCCATGCAGCTGTCAGGGTTACAAACTGGGGAAGACCTGTAGACCATTTTTCTGTCTCAGTTGTTTTCCCTCTTTGTGACAGTGGGCTGCTCTCCCATCTCTTTCTCATAGGTAGTTCAGGTTGACCTTAAAATTTTAGCATTTCACCAGCAATAAAAATAAACATTTCTTCTGAAGGCTAGAAAGTTTAGTCATGTTCAAATGATTTTTGAATAAGACTTCAGCTTGTCTCTAGACTTCATTCCATCAAAGTCTTCTGTAAAGGTCAACAAAATGTGTATTTTTAAGCACATTATGAAAAAAAAAAAAAAGGAGGTTAGAAAGAAATACTCTTTAGAGCATTTAAACCCCTTAGCCTGGTGGAGTTTGTTATAATCTTATACTAAACAAAAATGCAAATAAACTGTTAATCCAGAAGCTTCACTTTTACACACATCAGATTTACCTTTTCCTTCAGCAGTTACTTGTTATGAAATAGCCCTTGCGACCTTTGAAAAAGTTTCCTTCATCCGCACATTTTGTCCCCATAGGGCTGTTAACAGTCTTTACTCTTAAGTTCTCAACATTTCTCCAGCTCCAGGCTTATTCCAGAATTGTATTTGGTTACGTGTCTCCCTCTATCAAATGTGCACTCAGAATCATTACGAAAGTTATATTCTTGAATCTCCCAGGTCTGTAATTTGGAGACTGACACACAAACAATTATTCATGACAAAGAGCAGAAAATAACACTCATTACACTGCTTTCTTTTGCCTTTGTGATTCCTGCCCATATAAGAGCGGCAGTAGCACACCAAGTTTCAAATTGGCACTCAGCATAGTTCTTACTGATCTGCAGCTGTGTGTGTGTTTAAGTGCTTTTTTGAACAAATATACCACAATTGAGCAATTCAAAGACCACTCACCCGAAGTTGTCTGCACATATTGCACTCAAACAAACCAAACAGAAACCAGCAAGAGGGCTATGACCACCTGATGTCTTGCCAGAAATTTCTCTCTCTGGCAAGTTACTCACATCCAGAACGTGATGGTAACTGTCAGTCAGTAGCACGGCAAAACACAACTGAATACATTTGAGTGTTGTGCATTTTGGAAACATCCCAGACCTTTTCTCACTGCCTGGAACCCCCTAAATAATAACAAGCAAAAGTTTTTCCAAAACCATTGCATCATTTAGCAGTATCTCCTTTTGATAGTAGTGTCTTATACCTCATTTTGTGCCTCTGCTAATAGTTTTGCACCTGTGCAGTCCCCAGTAAACATGGAGTCAACTGCAGAACACATGATTGCCTATGTTGTTCACACCTAAAATTATAACTCTGTGCTCCCACAGCCCTTGTTCTTTAACTGCATGTCCGCTGCATCTGCATGTGTTTGGTAAAGGAACCAGAAAGGGAAAACCCCATAGTTTGGACATAGGGGATGCAGGGCAGTCTTCCCTCCTGGCTTGTGAGGGCGGGGACCCTGGGTATTCCTCCAGATGCAGGTGGTAGAGCTGGGCTGGGGTGGTTTGCTGCTTATAAGTGGAGTTCACAATGAGATTGGATGCATGTTCTCAATACACACACAGACACCCCTCTCAACCCTAAAACCTTTCACGAAAGTCCCTCTTACCTGCCTGTGAAAGCCAGCCCTCCCTCAGAGTGCGAGCTGCAGCTTTTGTCCACTTCTCACTCTGATACTTGTTACGTCCATTAATTTCTCATATTGTGTTCAGCACTGTATCATATTCAGTTCAGCTGGGTTCAGCCCAGGTCAGGGCCTTACCATTTGCATGCATACTCCAGGAGGAGTGGTACAGACTACTGAACTGTATAAGTTAGTTATCGGCATAGTAGTTATCGGCAGACAGATAATCCAAATTAATTTGTTTGGAATGCAAAGTATCAATCACATCATGCTCCTGCAAACTTTCCCATGTATCCTCCGATCTGCTACCAAAGGACTAGCAAGGACTCTTGAAGAAGCTGACACATCCTCAGAAGCCTGGTTATCAGACACACCCTGAGGATTAACAAAGCAAAATGCCTTTGATGAATATACCCTCCCTTCTTAAAACTTGATGTCTTGGATCCATCACATTCATGTCATGCACATTCTGAGCAAAGTCCTTTCTGACCTTAACTTTACTAATCAAACAGAAGCTCACATTTCCCCTTTTTTAGCTTTGTCCCCAGCCATGATGCTATAGACTCAGTCCAGGGTATAAATACTAATGAGGGACAGTGGAAAGCAAAACGGAGATACCAAAATCATGTGGACACAGATGGAAAATACAAAGTTTATACCTAGCTAGGAAGATTCTCTGAACAGTTACCTAATGGAAGTAAACAGATGTTGAAAAAAATGCTTTGAACCAGAGGAGTTTCAGACAGATTCCTGGTGTGCTTGAGAGAAAGTTTCCAATATGGATGGCCATTTCCACCCCTTCTCCATAGGACTGTTGATCTCAGACAAAAAGAAAAAGTTTCCAATATGGATGGCCATTTCCACCCCTTCTCCATAGGACTGTTGATCTCAGACAAAAAGAAAATGTAAATTATGGAAAGAAGTCTCAATATCCGTAATATTTTGAATATAAACTTCAGATTTATGATGCCACCAGAAGCTACAGGGATATCTGAATCTGAGCTCAACTTGCTGACTATAAACTCTGTAGGCTACTGCTTTGGTGCAAGATTTTCCCATTCAAAAATTACAGATTAAGAGGTTCTAACTGCAGCCTGGAGAATACAGATATCAAACCTACTAAGATCAGATAGAGGGATGAGGAAGTCTTTGCTGCAGAAGAATCAGAAGTCAATGTGTTTAAATGTACATACTACAGTCAATATCTTCTGTTGAAATGTTACACTGAAATATATTGACAGAAACACAGTGGGAAAATTTAGAACCCAAAATGCTGACCAATAAAAACTACTTGTCTTCATTTTCAGGTTATTGATAGGCATCAAAATACATCCGTGAGCAAGCATTTTGTAACTTACTGAATGTAATCAACATATGAAATATACACATTTTCTAATGACTATATGTTGAAGGCATGAGTTTCAAAAGCGTGGGGTTTTTTTTGAACGGTATTAAACTTAAATTAGTGCTGAAGATGAGAAGAAAGAGGTGTTAGTTATGTGCACAATTGCTACTTTTTGGCAAGGATTTTCTGAAATCAGAGGAAGCAAAACAATCAATCTTTAAAATCCCCTGAGAAGTGTGATTGCGTAAGTCCTGAAAGTGTTCTCTGGTACAATTATCATTGAAAGGAAATGAGACCTATCAAACTGTGCAACACCTTTGGTTGGTGTTGCAAAATTACTGTAATAAAAGTTAAACAGAAAATGAAATGAAATCTGCAATTTTATTGCAAACTGTAGGCATCAGTTCACACACTGGCCAATCAAAGACCATGAAGTGATGACAATCCATGCTAATAATAACACAAAGGTCATTAAAAGGTGGCATGATTTTAACACAAATGAGAAAAGAAAATTATAATTGCCTATAGAATGTCTTCTAATGGAAAAAAGCACCCACTCATCTCATACAAGGTACTTCTTGCTTTATAATGTTAGCACTAGCAATCTCATTCTAGAAACACATCCATTTGGTGGGTTCCTATTCCACATTTCCTCTATGACTAAAAGCAGGATTTTCTCATGCTGTACATATTACACCTACTCCTCTCCTTCTGCTTAACAAAGGTATTTCTCAACACATGACCATAAAGGATGTGCCCACCAGCTAGTCTCTTTAAGCTACATAGAAACTAAATTTAGCTGGGGCTTAGGTTGAGGGTTTGGTCCAAAATAACTTGTGTTCAGATTAATTAATTTTTTTGGCAGCATTGTGGGCTTTTTTCTTTCTCTCTTTTTCCTGATGTAATAGCCTATTATTCTGAAGCATTTAGGAAGAGCCTCTGTAGCCAGTTACCTGTCTAAACAAGCCAACCCCTGATCCTCTGATCAGTTTACTATGTTTTATCTATTTCCTGGGACATGATGCGTGGTAATTTACCTTTGGTGTTCTATCACATGAACTGAAGAAATAAACTTTTCCCAATTTCCATGGGAACTCAGAATCTGAAGCAGCTGAATCCAGCAGCCTGGAAGAGGCAAGGTTCCCACAGCACCATGCCCAAGGTCCAGCCCGTGCAAAGCTGAGCTTGCACTCCCAGTAAGCTCACATGACATACACACTACATAAATACATGGCTGGCCACCCAGATCAGCACAGACAGACACACTCAGCACACAGACAAACACAAACAGCAGCAACTCATCCTGCTCCCCTTTATGGCCAACCAGGATGAAGGTCCATTAGTTGTATAAAGACACATGTACATGGTGGATCCTTTCAGCACCTGGGCTCAGTCATGCAGTCTGCCCAGTAGCTGCCCAGACATCCCAGTCTCTCCAGTTGCCAGCCCTTGGATATATGAGCCCCTGAGGCTGCAGTTTCATTGCAGCTGTTGGTACAGACCCCCCTT
>JANIJG010002821.1:12326-112314 GCA_024611175.1 Megaceryle torquata | reverse complement strand
CACAGCTATGAACAAACATGCACCATACACCTGTCATCTCCCAGTAGCTGGCCTTCAACAAGCTGGTCCTGTGCCTCTTTACTCTTCCCAGGTGACTTACCCTTAGAGATGTACACATACAAGCACACACACAGATACATACATGCATACACATGTATACACACACATGTACACACACCCCTCCCTTGATGGCAGTTGGCCAGGGCTCCCCTGATCCCTCCATAACCTGCTTCCCCTATGGTCTCATCCCCAAAGACCTCCTTCCCTGACTCCTAGGCCACATCACTAACTTGATGGCTAGTCCAGCTTGACAGTCAGACTAGTGACCTGGCTACAATGTTTGCACACTCCTTCACACATCCACACTCACTCTGGTTTCTGGCAGCACAGACCTGTGGCTATACCCCAGCTGCTGCACCCCAAGCCTCATACACACACACTTGCCACAGAATAGGGAGCCTCACACCCATGAAAAGAGTTAAAAATAGAGTTTAATGGGAAGCCTCCTTCCCAATTTGTAAAATGTAGAAGGTAGAATATTCTGTTCCTGTGCTTCTCTCATTCATCCTCCACCATGAACCACAACCACCTGCTCCATATCCCCTTCCAGTTTCTGTTAGGTCTAGATGCATTTGGGATCTGACACAATGTTTTGACACTGAAGCTCCCAGCCTGGAATTTGTTAACACCTAGGTCTCATTGTACCCAGGGGTCACTTGGAAGCATTTAAAATAGTTCAATGTGCAGTCATCCAGAATTTTTCAGCACTTCAAGACAAGCATTCAATGACATCAAGTAAAAAGGACAGATGATAGGAGAACCCTGCTCAGAAAGGAGTAATTTCTTTGACATACGAATCTCTGTCGAAGACTCAGTAAGAATAACAGAATCTTATGTGCAAACAATGAGAAATGGGTAGGGAAGAAACATTCAAAGAAATGGGTATTTGTTTCATATATGGATCAGTAAACACCTACATTTATGAAGCTAGTTAACTAGTTTCCAGGCTGTACCCAACTGTATTTTTATGCAAGCCAGAGTATGAGCACAGTTTTTCTAACTGGAAGGACAAACTGTGAGCTATTAACACATCATGCAGTAACCTTTCAAAAAAAGAAAAAGGTCTGAGAGCTTGAGCCCTTAAGAAAAGGTAATCAAAGCATTTGACATCTCGTTTTCTTACCATTGTTTTAACATTTTCTGTCTTACTTTCAAGACCTACCAAATATAAGTGACGCAAAGGATTGACAGACATTGTTCTTCCCCACATTTTTTGTTTTAATAAAGGCTACTTAAAAAGCAGACCTCTATACATATGTTTACAGTAGCTGGTCAGGGAAAAAACATTTCCCTTAAGCTGACACTCTAAAGATGGCACACATCAATGTTATGATATATTTTTCTTATACTCTTAGCCCACAGCTCAAAACTGTTTACAGTGCAAAAATGAATTTAAGAAGTCAGCCCAGTCTCAATCTTCTTCACTTCTGAATGTAGGCAGTTCAGCATGACAGTGGAGGAAAGGAGAAAATGGGAAACAGGAAGACCTCATGATGTAGAGGGGACATTCTTTTAAAAGGAGAGAGAGATGTTAGGATAAAGATGACTGGGTTGAAGAGCACAGTAGGAGTTTGAGCAAGAGGATATATATATTCTTGTATCATTCCCAACCTGTTGTTTTGTTCCCAAACTCTTCCAAAGATAGCCATATGATGTTGCATCAGCAACATTTTCACCCATCTGTCATGTTCTCCAAGAGTAGAAATACAGCCAGATTAGGATTTTCTGACCACTTGGCTCTACCAGGAGTTAGTAAAAATGTTTGAAAATACTTTTCCAAAAAGTTCCAATGAAAGCACAAATCTCTCTATAGAAAGTGAAAAAGGGTTTTACATACATCTTTATTCAGTGAAAACTTAGGCAATTTTTATATAAAAAAGAGGTGTCAAGCATATTTTAAGACCATCTCTTACATAGTTTGACTGATACTATGCCTATGCTGAATTTTTTATTTTCAGCTATACTTAATATTTAATAATCTTCTTAGGCATATGAGAAGGTGAATAAGATGTGTCTTGGTTTTCAAAAGTATCATATACTTGCTGCTTAAATTAAAATAAAAGCATTTTGGCAAGTTAAAAAACGGTGGAAGCACAGAACATGAGATCTAGGTGTGTCTCTCCTGGACTTAACTTGGAACACCTCTCCTGTGAAGAAAGGCTGAGAGAGTTGGAGCCTGGAAAAAGAGGCGGCTTCGGCAGGACCTTATAGCAGCGTTTCAGTACTTAAGGGGCCCTATAAGAAAAATGGGGACAGTCTTTTTAGAAGGGCCTATTACAACAGGACAAGGAGTAATAATTGTAAACTAAAAGAGGGTGGATTTAGACTAGATCTAAGGAAGACATTTTTTACAATAAGGGTGGTGAAACACTGGACCAGATTGTCCAGAGAGGTGGTAGATGTTCCAGCCCTGGAAACATTCAGGGTGAGGTTGGACAGGGCTCTGAGCAATCTGATCTAGTTGAATATGTCCTGCTAACTGCAGGGGATTGGACTAGATGGCTTTTAAAGGTCCCTTTCAACCCAAAATATTCTATGATTCTAAACTTATGTTTAAAACAAATGTCAAATGACTGTGCCTGGATGCAAAGAAAGGCCATGAACCATCTTATTGCTATTGTTTAGTTTCATGTGCTGAGGTCCTACACAGATACTATCAGGTTAAATAAATTAAACCAAATACTAAAAATAGGCACCTGTTATTCCTCTCTTAGATTGCCTTTCAATTTTATGGCTCAGTTAAAACTGTACTGCCTCAGAGAATGAAATGAGAAAAAAGTTTGTATGCACGACTAGTCCTGTGATCAGTTCAAAGGATATATGGGCAACTGGCTTCTTGTCCTTTCTCTAGTGACCAACCTCATATCTGATTACAAAATATATATATATGTGGCTATGACATGCTGCTGAGGAATAAGGAGCACTATCCCAAATCAAGCAAAAAATGCATTCCAAACTGGGTCATCTTCAACCAAGCTAAGTTCTTCCAAGAGCTGAGTACAGCAGACTGACAGTTACCACCATCAGACTGTTTTCTATGAAGGTGGGAGGCTTAGGCACTATGTCTGAATCAGTTGTCCTGTGTTGAGTCACCTGTATGAATTAACAAGATGAATCCCCAAGGTGCATTGACATTCCATCAGTTCCACACAGCCCACATGAAAGTGGTTCTGGACATGCCTGCCATCAAACATAGAGACAAAGCAAGGAAGCCCTGTTTTCTGAAGATCCATTTGTTTCATCTGAATGCTTACTAAGGCAGTCAGGTACACAAATCCTCCTAGCGAATCCAGGCTTGTTTTCACTTCCAGAAAAATTTAGAACATGTAGTCTAGAGCTTGTTTCATGAATTCAAAAGATTTCACTGACATGATATTAAGTATCTTTGATGATTTTGTTCCAAGATAGTTTTATTTAAGAAAAAATCACTAGAATAGGGCACTCACTCATGTCTTATATCTTCCTGATGTACTTCGTTCAAGCAGGGGCTTGGCTGTGTAAGCTATTTCAATTAACACTTCAAGCTAAGCCTTCGCCATCTGCTCTCCTTTATAATTACAAATGTAAAGGGAATCTCATTCTCAGTAGTATCATTAAAATTTAAGATATTAAAGAAAAGACATAAATGCATGCCATTTTATTCGTTCCATGGGCACTCATTTGCTGTGTTCCTTTTTCCTGTTTTTGTCTCATCTAGGACTCAAAAGGACAGAACAGTGGTAAATGGTGCCAAAATATTTCCTCAACTGAGCTCTTGAGACTGCCTTTGAAATCATGGGTGACTCACATGAGCTTCCGAGAAACAGAAATGAAACATGGACTGCAGCAATATTATTCTAGGGCAATACAAATTTGCTTTCAGGAAATTTTATAGAGTTTTTCTATATCAAATTCCCAAGTTATATCTGTTATGGGGGGAAAAGGGTATTCATCAAGAACATAAAAATAAAACCAGGAGTTATAATAGCAAAAGATGCAAAGCCCAAATGACAGAAGTAAATAAGTTTTCTTGAAGTACTGTAGTACTTAAAAGTGATTATTTTCATTCTCCAGGTACTTGGAAACATTCTCAATTATAGATTCTTGTGTTCTGAACTGACTCAGCAACTTGCAGAACAATCTAATCTTAAGTACAAAGAGCCATAAGCACTTGTTATCAGCTGTACACCAAAGACAAATATGAGTCAAAAGCCTACAAACTACTAGTACTGTGCAGTAAGAGTCCTGTCAGCACCATTGATCAAGGAGATTTTGTATAATAAGGAAACTCTTAGTGGTTAGTTCTGAGTATATTCAGGAAAAGTTATGTTTTGAACTGTGTTTGTTGATAAAGGAGAATACACAGAAGTGATTCTATCATCAGTTTCTCTTGCTAATGGAAGCCCAACACAGGACTGCAAATACTAGTTAGTCTTTTGGCTGCCCAAAGTCCATCTAAAAGACTCTCTCCCCGATTTCTACACCCAAAGAGAGCCTCTAGAGATTTTTTCCTACTGTTCAAGTACACAGACAGATACTGTTCCTTTGCAGAAAGGGTATAATTGATACGTTGAATGAAAAGAGTTATGCTTGCTATTAAATTACTACTATTTTAGTTATAAACAAGGAAGATGTCATGCTATAAATTATTCAAGATATGTTAAATAGAAACTTTAGGACTCATAGAGGTTATAACTTGCCCAGAATTGGAGTCTGTTTTGTTCCCAAATGCAGAATAAGCAGGAACAATATTTTTAAAGTTAATTCAGAAACAAAATTAAAATAATACAATCTTAGATTTATAGCTCTTAACATTTCATATTTAGCTTGATTTTTTTTCTGTAGTTCTTGGCAGTTAATATTAAATATTCTTAATTCATTAATGTCTCTAATATTGAAACTCACTGAAGTATTTCAGCTTCTTTGTTGACCCATATTGCCATTAGAGTGGAGCATTCCAGATATAAGCATATTCCATTAATCAAACTAAAAATGAGACATATCAAATGCCAGTAATAACTTAGATATGATCTATTATGTCTTTATTCACAGTAAGTCTATTACTTGATGTTTATTTTTATTTTTCATTTTGGTGTGCTAAGGTAAGTAGCAAAAAATATAATGTAATTCTAAATTTCCTGGCAAAACTAAAAGATGAGAGTTGAATACCACTCTTGATTTTCTGCTTTGTAACTTGAGGATCTCCCTCACATAAACCGTGTTCAAGTTACATGAAACTTAACTTTGAAATAATTCTGCTCACAGCAGGGCTTGGGACAAGATGAATTTCAGGGATGCCCTCCAAATGTTTGGTTCCTCCGTTTATATCAGTGGAAAAAGCCATTCTAATGGGATGCTCAAAGCTATGCTGATAAAATGCATCATCACCAGCAGGAGGAGACAGACCTCAGTCTTGCTTCTGCCCACCCAGTTGCCTTGGAGGTCACCTATTTCTCCACTGCCAGCCTCTGCAAGCTTGGTCAACTTAGATCAGGTTGCTCAGGGCCTTGTCCAGTTACGTTTTGAATATTTCCAAAAATGGAAACTCCATACCACCTTTGGGCAGCCAATGTGTTTTTGTGTTTGACAGATGAGGCTGATCCAGGTGGACCAGAGCCGTAGGTGAAGCCTATGTAGTCCGATCAGTACTTTACACAGGAAGTGGCCCTTTAGTAGAATTCTAGTTTGTTGTAAAATACTTGTACAGTGCTACAACTGAATAGATAGTTCATAAATCTAAGGTCCAATCTTCCAGTCTTTGTCATATATAATCTGTATTCCTTCAAGTCAAGGCAGGAACAACACTGTCTAAATAAGAGCAACAAAATGTACATGCTTACTCAGCATCCCGGAACAGCCATTTCCTTAGCTCCTGCCCATGAATCTAAATCATGCTGATACATCACTCTTCTTAATCAAGGCTACAGAACTTCATGGAAAAGGTAAAGTACACACTTTCATTTTTTGAAGTTAGTGTAACCATGTTATTGAAAGAACTGTATTTGCATGTGATAAAAGAAAAACAAGATCTGAAAAACTTCTAAAACCTTCCCAATTGTGAGTCACCACAGAGAATTTACTGGCATCATCTTGTTCTCCAGTTTTAATACCAGCTCTTACAGGATGCTATTTTAGAAGCAGTTGGATGTTTTAGAATATGCCTTTTTCCCTGTAGTTTTTTTGGTAAAACTTCTTATTTGCCTGAGAGTACACAAATATTTTGAAGATAATACTGGGACGCTGTATACTCAGATCTTTAATGCTACTAAATGATGCATCCCATACTCTGAAGGTTATGAAGAGGTAATGAAATGAGTCTGTGGCTCTAGGCATTTAGATTTAGATACAGCAAAAAGCCTAGAAATACAAGCTATCACAAGTTATGTACTTGTGATTCCTGTGCATTGCATGAGCAGAATTAGGCACTTCACAAAATAGCTCAAAATCCATCACGTTGACCAGGGAACTGTTTGAAGTTAGTGACAGAATTAATCCAGTCTCTTTCTCCATGAATAGCATAGGGTATACAACAGATTGCAGAAAAGCAATGCATTTTTATTTTTCTCCTTTTTTTTCCTCCTTTTTTTTTTTTTTTTTTCCTTCAAGAAGGATTGCTGAAATTGCCATCACTGCTCCTGAACACCTTTTCCACAGCTGCAGCTAGAGCATTGGTTCAGCAGTTCTGAAACAAGGAAGGCTGAAGGTCTGGGACTCACTACCCTGAATAATTTCCTCAGCAGAAAGACTTCTTGATTCTGATCTGTGCTAAAGCTTCTCTATTGTCTGTTGACCCTAAAGCTGTCTAACATAAAATTGTCTTCGAGATCCACAAACTCAGGGCTATTCTTGCTTCTTGTCCTGTTGGATCCATGAATTTGGCATTATCTTCTGGTCATATATATGTACCTATAGAATATACCTTCTCCCTGCAGCTTTAACAATTACTTTTGCAGGCAAAGTGAACCCTCAGCATCTGTAATGACTGTGCAAGCCACATGTTTATGACAGAAGGATGGACATTGACACCATCGTCTAAGGGAAAACTGGATGTAGCTTTGGACTTCTCTGCTGTTCTTTCTAGTTTCAGCATCCCAACTCAACTTGGCCAGGAGATATTTTAGCAGATGTAGAACTTCAGTTGGAGCATATATAGAACCTTCAAGCTTATCTGGAAGATGACTAGTGACTTTCAAATGTTTTTAAGTTCAGTTAGCAACTGAGCAGATGTTTTCTCATTTGTTATTTTGAAGCTTGACACACAAGATTTATCTATATATTGTATCTGCCGCTGAGGGCCTTTCATGCCATTTTATTAATGCCAAATTAAATTCTTGCTAGCAATCTTTTAATTAGTTCTGATGTTTAGCAGACCAATCATCAGAGAAAGGCAAAAGGGGCTCGTAAGATTTCATTTTGCCCATGCTTACTCCTACTAAAAATTATGACTCAGTTGGAGAAGAGGAGGCCAATATGTAGCACTGAATAATTCATTACAAATATTTCAGAACTGTGACAGCAGTTGTCATTAAAGTTTTTACAAATGTGTTTCCTGGAGAAAATCCCATGGTTCAGATCTTCCAGTGTGGGCCGACTCAGTTTCACCCAGAACAAAAGTGGGCAACAGAAGCTTTAAGCAAGGGCTATAGTCTTCTAAATTTCTACCTTCCTGTGAGATAATCTCAAGAAATTTTGGATTTATGTCCTTTTAGAACTGGCAAATAAATACAGTATATGTTTTGTAGATGTAACCCAAATACAGTTCCTGGGGAATTTGGTAGTTGCATGTCAATCAAAGATCTGAAAGTTCTTGAGAACTAAGATAAGGTAGTATATTTTTTTACTAGAATAACCTGCATAGACATTAAAAAAATTGGAAAATACAGAAACTTTTGTGTATTGAGCAGAAGGAACAAATTTTAAAGCTGAACAGAAAGTTGTGTTCTTCCTCTTGTGCAAACCAAAAATAAGCATATTCTTATACCTGATCATTTTGCTATAACTGCTGACAATTTTCTTTCTGAATATTACTCAAGCAAAAGAACAGTAGACCTCTTCCAGATGATTACATATTGTAGCAGTTAAAATCTCAGCAGCTGAAACAAAAGAGTGATTGAACAACTTAATTTAAAAGGAAAAACTGAAGCACAAAATGTTTAATCTTGGATCACAAGAAGTGTAATTGAGGTACAATCTGAATACCAATAAGCATAATTGTGTCCCAGGTACCTCCAATTTCTTCACAGAAACCAAGCCATAGGTGATAAACTTCCTAGGAGGACATGCTGCTAGGGAGCTCACCCAGCAAAACCTGTGTCTCCTGTGCACCAACAGCCACACTATTTAACAAAGTTGTCTTGAAAGAACAGGACACTGTGGAGGGGTTCCCTACATTTCAGTCCTTCCACGGTGGGCCACCAGAACTGAGCATTACCTAATCCCTGATAACCACCATTCAGCATGATCTTTCTGCTGCCCAGATGTGTCTTTGGAAACAAAAAATAACCAACCAACCAAACAAACAAAAAACCAAAGGTGTGTATATCATTACATAGCTGTAGCAGAGAAACAAACCGATGATTAAGTGTCAGGAGAAGGAGCTACATCTCTGGCTTATAACTCAGTTCTGGAATTATAAATCAGTCCAGCTGTTTGAAATTAGAGCCTATAGCTATTTCATCACAGGCCTGCAGCATCTCTCACAATGAGCTGGACCTGATGCATGATGACTTAGGTCCCTGCATGATTTGTATTGCTATGGTCTGCAAGTCTGTAGCCTTCTTGACATTCTGAGCTGTGTAACCCTTCATGCAGCTTTCTGCACAGTTCCTTCCCTTGTTTTCCTCGTGCTATTACTCTCACGCTGATGTGGCCATGGCCTTGCACCTGCAAAACCTACTACTCTTGTTATGATGGGTTCTCAAAATGGCAAGATTCTCACCAGTGTGAGATCATCCCTTCTTTCCCACTTTTCTTACTCCTTGATTGTAGGTTGTGGTTTGCATTATGGGGAAAATATTACCTGAAGTGAGGAATAGAACAAGCCACCTTTCTCCGGGTTTTCCATTTCTTTTGCACTGCTTGGCACAGCTTGTTCTTTTTCTTCCTCTTGTCCTGATGAGACTGCTGTCCCATGCCATCCTTAATTTTTCTGTCAAGGGGTTGGGGCAGGCCTTGCCTCTGGGAAGTTGATCTGTTTATTTCTGTTAAAGCCTTTTCTTTGAATAAAGACCAGCCACAGTCTTCCTGCCCTGTTAGCATTTCAACTTGTCCAAGATGATCTGAAAAATGTGTCTGACCACATTTTTTGCAGTGCGAGAGGTGCTTATGGTGTGGAGCTTAATGATTTCCCAATCTCTTTTGTAAAGTGGTACAGACTTTTCTGACCAGTGCCCCCTGTTCTGGACCCCTAATAGTATGGTTGGCATAACTAATGCCATTTTATAGAGAAATGGCCATTCTCTGTGACCAAGATGGTCATGTGTCAGTCCCCTTCTCCTTCTTTATCCATCTCTGAAGGTCCTGTGCACCAGACAGATTTCTTCTTTGCCTCCCTATCAGCCTCAAGGTTCCTGGGCACCAGATTAACTACTCCCCTCCTTACCAGCCCTGAAGGTCCCAGGCATCTGGCCAGCCAGATGATGTTGATGATCCCATCACAGAACAGAGAAGCACAGCAGCACACAGAGCATTGTCTATAAAATCAAGCAATTACTCTCTTAAGTGACAGCTTGGACTGGAAATGCTGCTGGATGGCAAAACCCATGATCTGTGTAAGATGCCTCAGCATGTAAGTTCTCTGCTCCACACTTCCGACAAGACAACTACATCCCACCTGCAAGCTAGTGTCCACAGAATATAACCTCACACTGGTTACAGATACTCCTGAAGGTCTCTCTCACCTAGGTGATGTTGGGCCCATGATACAACAGATTGTCACTCCCTGCTGGCTCAACCACTGATGATGCTTGAATCAGACACCCACCCACAGCTCCTCAGGGGCAACTCTCCCCTCCCTGTGAGTTCCACATGGACCAGCTCAGACCTTAAGTTTAGGAGCTCAACCACACAGCAGAAGCAGCAACATCCAGGTCTCAGCATCTGAGCCCATGGCAGGCAGTGTACAGGATGGAAACCCTTGACATCTGTAACCCTCTTCATAAAGAGGCACCAAGAGTCTCTTCTGGGGGACCACACTTGACATGACTGGATCCACATAAACAATGTTCACACAGGGAGGGCTGTATGTGAGATGGAGATGGCTATCTATGAGCAAGGAAGGAGAGCTGGTGTGCAGTGTTGTGCCACTGTCTTTTACTTTGGAGTTTTCTGACTCCTGGTGTCTCGCGGTCACCAAACCCATGATAGGCAAAGCCATGGTGGAGGTTGCTCCCCCACATAATACACCCATGACTGAAGCATTTTGCCAAGTGCAGCTTCGCCCACTTTTTGCATGCTTGACTGGACTAACACTCATTCTGTGACTACGAGGCTTTTTTTAATAGGAGTACTGAATTTGCATGAAATCACACAGTCCTAGGCACCTCCTTATCGGTGGCTATGAGGCCTGACATTTCCTCAAATCTACGGGTGGCTCCTTTTTAGCTGTCAACCATTTCTTCCATGAGAAGAGCCTGGAAAGAATCTAGTTGTTGCTTCACTTGACCATTTTTTTCATCATAATGCTGTGGATGAGATTGGCATGGCCTCAGAGACAGCATGAGGGCATGGCAGGCCTCTTGGCATCATTCTGAAGGGCTTCATCACAGGCAGCATGCTGAAATGCTGTGGCCTTCCCTTTGTGGGGAATGGGAAATGGCCAGTGATAACTTCCAAGCCGCAGGAAGGGAAATACTATCACATGAATAAATTGCTAATGTTAGTTACACTTAGCAGAGTGTGGACCCATGTAATGCCTGTTAATAGGTTCCAGGGTCACTCTTTTATATGGTTTAATTTATTCATATAAAAATGGCCATAAGGGCTGTTGCAGAGGTTCCAAACCATGGTCCACTCTCAGTGGGCCTTCAGTAAGGCTGTGTGTTTACTCTGGTGAGGAACAATATGAAGAAAAATTGGTGCACAGTAACAGGTTCAGAAGCAAATTGCTTCCTGGCATAAACCTCAATTGCATTGTAGCTTTAATTCCAAGAAAAAACACACTTTTTGCAAATAATTTGTTAAATTATATAATAATGCACAGGAAAATTATGCTGCATGGAAAACTGATATGCTTTCATTCACCTGACTTTTTATACAGTGCATTTTATAAAAAGGAGAAACATGCATTTTGAATGGCTTAGGCTACCACAGGAAAAAAAAAAAGAGATACATTTATGGGAAATTAAGACTTTGACTATGCTTTTCTGTAGTGTTTCTATTAAGATATCTTGGGTTTCATATGACTATATCATTCTTTTGGTAGGAGAAAAAAAAGATGTGTAGAAATTATATATCTTATTACCATACAGTATGTCTGTGATCGTGACTGCTAAAGCTGGAATAAAAGAGAGCTTCCTTAATCATCACTTGGTATGAATACAAAGGCACCAGAAGGAGCAGATGAAACAAACCATTTAAGTTAATATACACTTGTCAAGCAAGAAGCAATAGGATGGCAAGACTCCAGTCTCTCAGGGGAAGGAAATTTGTTTGGTGAAAGCTGGTATCTCAGTAAGCCACCCAGCACAAAAATAGGAAATGAAGTTAAGAAATGCAAAGCTCTTCTATTACTCTCATCTCTTCTCCCTGCACTAATAAATTACTATGTTTAATGTTATGGGAGTATACATAGGAGAAAGCAAGCCATAGCTTGTCATCGGAGCTTGACAGAACTAGAAATAAATTTTCTTTTATTGCCAACATACAATTACAATTTTCATAGTACTGTTACAGGTTTCAGCTCCCTATAAATACTTCTGTCCTATTGTAGGTAAGTAATGCTTAGGGAACAGAGACCAATTGCATAAAAACCCTTCCCTTGATAAATGAACAAACAGGCAATGGAGTGCCAGCAATGTCACGTAGCAGATTCTGAACAACACACACATCACAGTCTATTTACATCTCTCAAATTTAAATGACAACGTACTCTGTGTACCAATCTTTATTTATTTATGTCCTTAGGTAAAAATCAAATAAGGGCTCAGTCCCCTTTCAACAGACTAGTCTAACTTGATAATTCCTTAATTCATGCCTTCATTAATGCTGAAACTCATTAACTCAGAAAGCTACTAGCTCACAAATTCACTCTTTCATCCAGTGTACAAGTTGTTCTTACTTTAGTGTAATGGTGCTGCTCCCACCATACCTCAGGCTTTAGCATGAGCCATGTGTTAAAAGTCAAAATCTGTGCAGGAGTCAAGTGACCACCCACGCTCCACCACTTGGTACAGGCCAAAAGTCTAGTAAATCCCATGCCTCAGTGAGTGGAGGCCTGTTGCTCTTCTTGCCTCACTGAGGGTGAGAGAAGGGGAAAACTTTGAGCCCTTTCATGGAAGTCTTAGCATTACAGTTTGTTACTAGGTATACTTACAGCATGGTGATGTTAGCAAAATATCTGGATATATAAACATACCAATAGGAAGCAAATAAACACAGAACTACAACACAATGATTGTAAGATGCAACATAAGATGCAGTATAACAGTTGCAGATGGTGTGTAACCCATAAAAACGTCATACCAATGATGTCTAACAGTCTGTTCAGTTCCTGTTGCAGTCTTGACAATCTGGTCAGTATCACACCTGATAGCAGTAGTCATCTGTGTTTGATAAGCAATTGCTTTTCTATATTTGGTGATTAAAATTCCCAATCGTTCAGTTTGAGAATGTCCCATGTCCCATCTTGGTCTTAAGGGTCCTGTCCAAGTTGTATGCCAATATTCCAACAGCATCAATGTGAATTAGCTTTCTGTTTTCTATAAAGTCATTCTGTCATGACACAGAACATCACAAAGCAACACCAATACCTATACCATTTGAGTAAATCCATGCAGTTATCATACATTTAGTCTAAATAGCAGGTACCTGAGGTCATATAACTCATACAAAGGTCCTGTATTACTGAATGTCCAAGACAGTACTGTTCATGGTTTCCCTATTTTACTGAATTATTTTCCTTATTTTCCACGAGTATTGATTAGGTTACCTTTGCTATCCCTGTAATTTGGTCCCTTGAACTCACAACAATATTTTGTTAGCTACAATAATGTGGAATGGGGTGCATTGATAAATGGGTTCTTCTTTATTTTCCCTATTTATGGGGCGCTGATAAATAGATCCGCTCAGAAGACTACTTTTGCTTGCTACTCTTAAGCTCTGATGAAATGGATTTTACAATGAAGGCACTAACCCAGTAATAGGGTGCCTAAAATAGCAGGATGCCCACTATGGATCCAATTGGCTTGTTTTTCATTTTAATTTATAATACAGGTTTGCATGGTAACACAGGCAATGGCACAGCTGGTATTAGAAACACATTTGTGAACACCAGCATGCATTTCCTTGAAAAGCTTCTGGAGCTTTTTTTCCGAGGGTTTAGACTACTAGTCAAGGTATCAGTAGTTGCATGGTCTGACCAATTATAGCTTGTTTGTTTAACGTTCCTAACCTAGACACTTTATTACTCACAAGTGTCCAGTGCTCCTGTGCCCAATCCAATTGTTCCAAATCCCCTAGAAAAATTCCTAACTGTGCAGGTTTTCCAATGAGACTTGCACCACTGTTCATATAGAGGTACTGCCCATTGCAGGCAACATGAATGTACCTTTGCTAATGCTGTCCCATCAAATCCAAACATAAAATTCAAATACTTAAGTAAAAACTGCAAATCTTTGGGTAACTATTATTGGTGTAGTAGTGGTAGTGGAAATGAGGGAAATTGATGGTTAAATGGCTTGCAGACTCCTACAAGGAATTTTAATGGGTCCATTCCCAGAAGGCATCACCATTCCTTGTTGTGTTACCTGATACTTTTGCATGTGTACATTTGTGTAAGAGGAAAAACTGAACGGGACTTTTAGTAGTGTTGTGATCATTTTGGTGGATTAGGTCTCCCTTTATAATATGTTAGTTTCTCCATCCATGTCCAGTTCCCAGGTAGAGATATTTAAGTAAATTCAAGCTTGTTATGGGCAGTCAGGTGGATACTCATGTCCTTGCCACCCCACTGGTGGGTTTTGAATATATTGGTCTTCACTTTCCATGTCATGGAAGAGGTTACCATCATCTGTGGGTTTGTTTGATTATCACATAGTGCGTCAATATTTATATATAATAGCATCCTAGAGTTCCCAACACAAGGGTCAGAGTTGTCCAATATATGAAGGATTCTGACTTTCTAGATATTGTCAACATTCTCTCTGGTGATAACACCTCACCACAGGGAGTGTTAACAAAGTTTCAGGAAATATTTAGTGTACTTGGTAGATGAACACTTTCCATAGTGTGCAGGTGGAATGACATCTTTAACTCCTTTGTCCAGGAGGTCAGTGGTTCCTAGGGAGTGAGAAGGACGACTTATGTCTTGGACTGTATCCAAGCCTCAGTAATGATAAATTTCACTCCCATCCATTCTGCAGTTTCCTATGTTCCTTTCCCTCAAAAACACTGCAAAGTAACCCAGAGTTTTCCAAGCAATGGGTGCTGAATTCTCACCTGATATCACCATGACAGTAGGCAATATCTTATACTTGCTCCCAATATTTTTATCCCTATATATTGAAATATATGGGAAATTTGCCTGATTTCTTAGCCTGTGTAGCATTAGGCCATGCAGCATAGGAATCAGCATATATGGCTTGTGCACCATTTCTGTGAGCTAATACTGTGGCACAAAGCTCTGCTAATTGAGCAAAACATTTTGTTTGCTCAGTCACTACAGGTTCCTTGGCCTCAAAAACAGCAGCAGCCATTCCTTGACATTTACCCTGTTTTTCACAAGCACTCCTGACAGTAAACCAGAGGCCATTTGGTTGACAGGAGTTGAATTCAGGAGCATCCTGGATAGAAGAGCAAGGTGGCTCCATGTATTCAATGGGCATTCCTGCACACTCCACAATTTCAGTAACTTTATTCTCCTAAGTTAAGCCATGTACAGTTTCATGATGATAGGTATACACTACTTACCTATGCAGAGGGGTCTTATATGCTACACCTAAAGGTACTGGTTTACCAGCAAACACTGGTTTAAAAATAGGTATTGGCAATGTAATTTTATGCTCCTTCCCTGGCTCACTGCCAGTGCTTTGTAGGCTGCTCAAAGCATCTTTTCAGAAGTGGAATGACTGTGCTCATCACTCTGCCAGATATACATACACGCTGCACAATAGTGACCTCCTGTGGTAATTTCAATGTTTCTAGCTCTTTAGATGATACAGCTGTTTAAAGCATACATTAAGGAACTAAATTTATGAAGTCCCTGCCAGGTGGAAGCCTATCCCCATCTGAATACCAAGTTGGAAAGGACCTTTGAGGATCATCTGGCCCAACTTTTCTTGGCAAAAGCACAGTCTGGACAAGAAGGGCCAGCACTCTGTGCAGCTGAATCTTAAAAGTGTCCAGTGTTGGGGAAACTATTACTTGCCCAGGGAGATAATTCTAATGGCTGATTGTTCTCATAGTGAAACATTTTCCTCTTGTGTCCAATCAGAATCTCCCCAGGAGTAACTTGGGCCCATTGCCCCTTTTGTTTTCCATGTAACTCCTTGTAAAAAGGGAGTCTCCATCTTCTCTGTGGCCACTCTTTAAGTACTGGAACATGGTGATCACAGAATCACAGAATCATTGGAGTTAGAAGGGACCTCTAGAGATCACCTAGTCTAACCCCTGCCCAAAGCAGGTCTGCCTAGAGTACATTACACAGGATTGCACCCAGGCAGGTTTGCAATATCTCCACAGGAGGACACTCCACAGCCTCCCTGGGCAGCCTGTCCCAGTCCTTCATCACCCTCACAGTAAAGAAGTTTTTCCTCATATTTAGATGGAACCTCCTGTGTTCCAGTTTGTGCCCATCTGTGCCCAGTCCTTCAGCTCTACTGTTGCCCTGGCTTCCTATAGCCCTTGAAAACCAGAGCACTGGCAGACACAGTTGCCTCTGGTTTCTCAGCATTGTCCAGGTTGCATCAGGCTGAAAGTTGGCTGCTCCCTAAGGCGTGGGAAGCACAGTGTAAGGACACCTGCAGGCAGGGCACCCATGCCAGTACCCAACCACAAAACATGTCCATTGCCCACCTCCCATGGACAGGCTGGGACCACTGAACTAAGAATTCTGTTCACCAAGAACTGTGATTGCACGGGAAGTAAAGTCTAGGAACAGAGAAACTAACTACCGGCTTTTATCCACACTTAAGTGTGTGGCACATCATGTGACTGCAAACTGCACTTCCTAGTTCCTATGCTACGCCTGTAGCACTTAAACGGAGATTCTTTCTCACTTTTTAACTGCAATATAAAATATAAAACATGAAACCTACAGAATCTCGGGTGGACTGCATCTTCCCTTCAGTAAGAACCCACTGGCCCATCACTGTCTCTTTCCTTGGCACAAATGCAGACTGGGTGAAATGGGAGAGTGGGTTGCAGGGGCACCGCAGCCACGGGGAACCGGGGAAGCTCCAAAGCAATCCCCGGGTGTCTGTGCCCTGCAGTGCAGCCCTACAGCTCGACCTGCCGAGGGATAGCACACACCGCTCTGCGAGACGGAAACTCCTCCTCGCTGTCCTGGGACACGCTGGTAAAGGCTGACAGCGAACGATTCGTTGGGAATAAACAAGCCCCTTTTGTCCAACTAGAAAACTTGCACCCCTCCGAGGCTCTTGTGCTGTCTTTCCTAGGGCAGACCACTGGTGAGGAGCTGACCGGGTTCCTGAAGGAACACCAGTCAAATCGACCACCAACAGAAGAAACAAGGACAGCCTCCCTTCTGGGGTCGTAACGGAAACCGAGGCATCCCAGGGCCGCAGCCAGCGGGCGGGAGATGACCGTGACTGGGCGGAGCGGAGCGGCCCGAGGCACCGCCCCGGTTACCGAGGGGACGGGCGGCGCTGGCGGCGGCGCGGCCGGGGAGCGGTTCTGTGTGCGGCCCGCGTCTCGGGAGCGGAGCGGGGAGGGAGGGAGGGAGGCGGTACCGCGGGCAGCTGGCAGTCGTCGAGCGTCCCTATTTGGGCGGGGACGGTGCAGTACGGCTTCCGCCTCTACCCGGGCCAGGCGGCTGCTGTTAGGAGCTGGAGCCGCCGGGAGCTGGGCGGAGGAAGGGGGTGTTGGCCGGGCTGTCCCCCTCTGCCTCCGGCTTGAGCCCTGCTCCGCCCCGAGGCTCCCCTGCGGCTCTCAGCATAAAGGGGTGCGCTCCGAGGTGGGAGGCGCCGCGATGCTCCCTCATCTGCGGGGCGGGCAGGCGAAGGAGCCGTCGGTGGCTGCATCCGCTTCGCTGGTTCCTCTCGCCGGCTTCAGTAGACGAGGTGGTCGCGGTCGCTTTCTGCTGATGCTGCTCGGTGCTGCCGCGCAGGGAGAGGTGCCGGCTCGCCGCTGCGTAGGCTTTCGTTCTCCGTCGGGCAGCGCGGCCCGCCGCTGTGGGGGGGAAGCTCGTGGCACGGTAAGGTGCTGCCACCGGGGGATCTGCGCAGCATGCCCCGGTTTGCTTACCCCAGTCCCCCCGCGCTGTGCGTCCGCAGGCAAGTGCAGCTTGGACTCGAGCTGCCGGTCTCCGAGTACTAGCCCATCTCTACTGCTTCAGACAGTTACTGAAGCCAAGTCGGAGAGAAGGAGCGGTTTTTTCTCGGTGCAAGGCAAAGAGCTTTGTCGTTTAGATGGGCTCTGGGAAGATCTTGGTGAGGGAACGTAGAGCTGGTCGCTGGCCTTTGCTTAGCGCTGCTTGGGAGGGTGCCATCGTCATGGTTTCTTCACTCTCTGGTTCCTACCTGAGTTACTTCAAGCACTGTCTGAGCTCTGAGTACCTTTGCCATCCCCAAGTCGTTTTACCCGGTGCCCTCCTGCACTCTGAATGATGGCATTTCCTCCTTTTGCAGGGGTCTTCTAGTTAGGGGTCAGATGTCAGGTGGAAAAAAAAACACTCTGAAACACAGTGCCTGCCAGGTGAAGCCCAGTGGAGCTCAGTGTGTTCAACTGGGGTTGCTCATCCCCTGTAGAGGAAATTTTGATTTTGTTTTTTAATCAAGCTATGGCACACAGTAGAGGCTATTCTGGAAATTGTGGCTGTCAGACCTCGTAACAGGGTTTGACTCCAGGTTTCCGAAGGAGAGATTCTTTGATGAAAGTACTCTGTATTAACAACTTGAGTTGGGTGCCTCCAAAGAGGGACTGTGACCAAGGAAATGCCTGGGCAATTATACCCTTACAAGACCAATAGTAATATTAAGTTCTGGGTTTTTTCTTGCTTTTTACTGGCTTGATTTTTTTGCCGTTTCATTACTAAGTGGTTGCTAAGTGGTAGTCTTATGCAATATCACATCTTTTTAGGTTAGTTTCAGCCAATTCTGAAGTTTGCTATTCAGGATGTTGTAATATTATTGAAGTTCATATACCACAATCTATAGCGTTTTTGTACTCTAGATATTACTGTTTAAGCTGCTAGCTTGATCTACTCTACCTGTTACTGAATTTTAAGCTGCTAGGTTGAAGTTTTGCCTAACTGTTTTTAACAAGATCCAAGATAGTTGAAACCCAGCAAAGTGAAAAAAAGGAGAACATTTGGGATATTAGGTCATGCAGTTTCTCATGGACCAGTTAGTGAAGTTACAGCAAGCATGGTCTGATCATTCTTTGCCCCAATACCAGGGAAGTGCTTTCTGTTATTACTTCTTAGAGCAGACTTTCAGCACAACTAACATTTGTGTGTACCAAGGAGCAAATTAATAGGCCATCTGCCTTAAGATAGTTTCTTTATACCTAGGAAATGGCTTTTGCTGCACTTGGAGTCACTTCAGTCAGTGTCCTGTGCACCTTTCATGGCACAATTCCTTAGACTGTCTTTTTCTTCTTTATCTGCAACTCCGTTTTCCCATTAGTGAGGATTTATTCATTATCTTGATGATTTTCTTGTTTGATGATTTTAAAGGTCTTTTCCAACTGTAGCAATTCTGGGATTCTTTTTGCTCACTAGAAGTTGAGAAAGTAATGTATGGAGAGGTAGGGTGTTGGGTGTTGGGGATTGTTTTGTTTTGGTTTTTTTATTTGGGGAGGTAGGAGGTTTGGGGATTGAGTTTGGTGGTTGTACAAATAAAGACCTGCAAATGGACAGGTACTGTCTTGGGGTTTTTTAATGTATGAGGAGGAAATGAAACCAAAGTCTTAAGTGTTTCCTGCTGTCTTCTGTGCATCTTGCTCCTCTTGCTGTCCTTGGAAATAGTTTTCTCCAGAAACATATATTATCCCCTGTACTAGAACACTTTACATGAATACTTGAGTGCTCTTCCTGAACTGAAGCTAAGGTTTTCCCTTGTTGCTTCTGATCCTGTAGAAATTGCATGTGCTGTATCCCCCAGAATAAGCAGGCCTGGTCTCCTGTCTCTGAGCTGAAATGTAGCATGTCTCTCAAGTTTCAGGTAGGGTCAGTTTGTTAGTTTTCTGAAAAAGGGATGCTAGCAGTTAACTTTTACCATAAATATTTTCATTTCTGTTATTGCAGGACAGTAAGACCACATGCCACTGAAACGACCAGAGAAGTCGGTTACCTTGAAGAGCCCACTTCCTCCAACATCCCAGATTCAGGGTCTGAGTAATGTTGCAAAACTCCCCATGAAGTGCCATCTGGGTGCTGCAGGAAGTGGATCAAAAGGACCAATTCAGGTTACATCAGGCTGGCAAAGCAAGGAGACCAACCTGGTGAGCATTTCTTTCTTGCTTGTTTGTTTTTCGTTTGTTTTCTTTGGCTTTGTGTGACTGTGGGGGTAGAAAGTGCTTGCAGATGCTACGGAAGAATCCTCTAGAGATTTAAAATTAATCTATGGATAAAATTATCGATTGAAAATGTGACGTAAGAGGTCACCTTGTCAAGAGATCCTTGCAGTATATTATATATAGGTACCTTTTAGCAAAATGTGTAGCTTTGCACTGTATCTGATGTAAGTAGATGGTGACAGTTCAGTTGCATGGGTGAGGTCTTTACAATTTATGCCTGAGCTGTTTAAGTAGTGGTCTAGTAAAAGTGACGTCACAAAAATGTATCATCTGAAAACTTGGTAGAGGTTTATAAAGTCATGTTTTGTTTTTTGTGATGACATTGAATTTGTTACAGTGCTGTACGTATTCTGTTCTTGTACCAAAGTGATCTGTAATTTCATTATTTTCTTTATTGAAGAAGGAGGCTTGAAGAACTTGAGCAGATGGCTTGCACGCGTGCTTAGAGCAGGGTGACAAATCCAGAAATAGGAGTTAACAGACCAGTAGAAACATGTCAAAACATTTAGAGCAAGATAAACAAGGTACAAGTGGAATGCAATTGCTGCAAGATTCTGACTGTCAGTTTTATCAAGGGAGATAAATGCTCCTTACTGAATAAAGTAAGCACTTCTTCCTGAAGAAACAAAGGTAATACTTTTGCAACTGCATGAGAAGTCGCAAAAGTAGTGGCTTTTGTCTTTTTCTCTCGAGACCAACAGAAACACTACGCTCCTGTGTCAGTGAAGTTCACTCCAGCAGCATATGCTGTTCCTGACTGCTACTCACACTGCTCCAATCTCCCAGTGACTGATGAGCCACAGCAAGTCTGATCAGACCCCATGTAACATCTTGGATTCTCTCTTCACCCATTAGCACTTCAGAATACTTTTGTATTAAAGTGCAAGATATCTATCCCTTGTACAAACAAGTGATAAATCTTTGCCTGGGGGAGCTATGTTTCCTCTCTAGTTGATTATATGTGTCACAGAGAGTTTAAGCTGCTTACCATCATGATAATAGTTATGAGACACCAAAATCCAAAGGCCCTCTTCTTATGGAAAGTGTTTGGAAGCAGGATGCTGAGGACAAAGAAAACAGAGAAGAAGAAGGTATAATGGGGTGGCACTCTGGGACGATGTTTTGTTTGTAGAGCTTGTGAAGACACTTCTAGATGGGCCTGTGGGTTCTTACAGAAGGGAAGCTGTAGCCCACTCAGTGTTTGTATTCCAGAAAAAAAAAATTATATTACAGTTGGAGAATAAGAAGAAAGTCATGTTTCTTTTAAGTACCACAGGTATAGCATAAGATCCAGAAATCCAATTTCCAGTCATATTATATCGTGCATATAATTAAGTGTGAATGAAAGCTAGTAGTTAGGTTCTATCTTCTTATGCTTTATTTCCCCTGCAATTCACTCAAGGGTGAAGAGAATTCTTGTTCAGTGATCTTGGGGGAGGAAGAAAGAAGAAGAAGGAAGGTACATAAGACTGTCCCATAAAATGAGTTTGGTCTGGTTTAAAATATCAGAGATTCCCCAAAGAGACTGGTCTAGCTGTCTTTCAATGGAAGATGTATCCAAGACTAAGTATAGCACAAGCTATGCCCAGAACAAACCTTTTTGTGATGAGCTTGGCATTTTGTCCTGAAAATCACTCTCCCAACCTTCTTCCTTCATCCTCCCCACTTCTCTGCCTTTTAGATGCTGAAGCCTTATGTTTTTTTAATATCCTCCATAATCTTGTTTGCCTCATTTACTGTAGGTTTTTGGAGTATATATGGACAGACATTCGATGTACTTGAACACCAGTACCTCCCTTCTTGAACAGAGGGGCAGATGTTGGATAGTTTAGGAAAAAAAATCCTTAGGCTTTGCTGAGATGGGTGAATAGTGCAAATTTGGAATGATGGCTTTTGTAAATTGGAACACCTAATTTCTGAATAGGCTTGGGAATGTTTACTTAAACTGTGGAAACAGGCAAACAAGCAACATATGCTTAAACTGTAATTTGCCTGATACTTGTAGGTGAAGCTTTTCTTCAGTCAAGAGATTTATGGCACTGAAAATAGAAATTCAGCTTGCCATGGAGCCTCTTAAAGGATTGAACTAGGATGGAGAAGTGCTGTCCTTCACTCTCTTATTTAAAAACCAATTATCTTCAGTCATCTAAGAGTCAAACTTAACTTTGGTAAGAGTTAAGTGTAATTCAAGTCCATGTGGTGACTGCCAAAGTGATACTGAGGTCCATATCTGTTTGTGTGGAGTTTGATCAAGACCTAGTTTCATTCAATCAAGTGAATGCAAGTTTCCATGTGTTTTATTTATCACCAAATACAAAGTGAACATGTATTACATATTCATCTCAGATTCCAAATCTGCTGAGGCCCTAATATATAATTTATCCTGCTCTTACAGAAGCTGAAGTTGAGTTTTGACTAAGGTACTAAATCTACAAAACCTTTTCTTTTAAAGATTAGGTTCCTGAGAAGGCAGATTCTGTGTCTCTAGCTTTAGCTCTACGTCCACACCACCATCTCTGAAATAGTTGTCCTTCACAGCAACTTTCTTCTACCCTGAAAAGCATGTCATGTATCTTGTATACATGATATACAAGATATATCTTGTATCTCCTCTTACAGGGGGTTTCTATCCCATGCTTTAAGAGCACGTTCCTGAAGAGGCTTCAAGTGAGACAACTAGCCCTATCAAACAACCTTGATTTTAGTTTTCTTACCATGTATCATGTATGTTGAAACATAAGAGATTTATTCCAAAATGCCACAGACAAATTTCTAAGGAATGTTCAATTTATGCATTTAAGTTTGTGGTGATACTGCAGCAGCAAACTATCTCAATAATTGAGACTGAACATACTGAAAAGATTTTTCAGTCCAATCTGATTAAGCAGTTGTTCAGAAGAGATGCATGATGCAATTGTGGAGATGAATCCCAAAGGACGTCCTTACGGACAAGTGCAAAAACATTTTAACCTCTAAGGATACCTCTTCAACTCAGATTAGAAAAAAAATGTTCACAAGTGGGCCCTTGCTCTGCAGCTTTAAGCCTTTATGCCACTTTATTCTGAAGTATTAGAAGCTTCACTGTTCCTTATATTATGGTTGCTGCTGTGTTGAGGAGGACTGGAGATCGGGGGACCATTACATCGTTCTCCACACCTTGGGTGGATCCTGTAGTTCCTCCTTAATGCCTTAATCATGGACACAATTCTCATTATTCTGGGAATTTTGCAAAGCAGCAAAGACGGGTCAGTGCATGTGAAGGACATATCCTTTGGGCTTATGGCAAAGTGATGGAGTACAAGCTCATGGCAAAGTGATGGACTGCAAACCCAGGTGGAAGCATCCTTTTGTCTGTGCATCATATGGACCAGCTGGGTTGGGTTGAAAATGTTTGGGAGCCATTGTGCAGCATGACAGCTATGACATAATCACCATCACAGAAGCACAGTGGGATGACTCTTATGACTGGAGTGTTGCAATGGATGTTGGATATAAGCTCTTCAGAAGGGATAGTCAGGGAAGGAGAGGTGGTGGGATAGGTCTGTATGTTAGGGAGTGTTTTGATTGTACAGAGCTCAATGACTGTGATGATAAGGATGAGTGCTTGTGGGTAAGGATGAGAGGAAAGGCCAACAAGGCAGATATCCTGTTGGGAGTCTGTTATAGACCACCCAACCAGGATGTAGAGGCAGATAAAGCATTCTGCAAGCAGCAGAAGTCACAAAACCACCAGCCCTTGTTCTCATTGAGGAATTCAATTTACTGGACATCTGCTGGAAATACAACACAGCAGAGAGAAAACAATCTAGGATGTTCCTGGAGTGTGTGGAAGATAACTTCAAGACATAGCTGGGAAGTAAGCCTACCAGGGGAGGTGCCTTGCTAGATCTGCTGTTTAGTAACAGAGAAGGACTGGTGAATGATGTGATGGCTAGAGGCTATCTCGGGCCTGAAGTGATAGAGCTCTCAACCCTGGGTGAATTAAGGAGGGGAGTCAGCAAAACCACTACCATGGACTTCCAGAGGGCAGACTGGCCTGTTCAGGACACTGATTGAGAGGGTCTCTTGGGAGACAGTCCTGAAGAGCAAAGGGGTCCAGGAAGTCTGGATATTCTTCAAGAAGGAGGTTCTAGAGGTTCAGGAACAGCTGTCCCCATGTGCTGTAAGATGAACTGGTGGGGAAGATGATCAGCCTGTCTGAACAGGCACTTTTGCTGGGACTCAGGAAAAAACAAAAAGAATTTACCTACTTTGGAAGAAGGAGCAGGCAACTGAAGAAGACTACAGGGATCTTGTTAGATCATGCAGAGCAAACATCAGAAAGGCAAAAGTCCTGCTAGAACTCTACCTGACCACTGTCAAAAGAAATAATAAAAAATATTTTTACAAATTCTTTAACAACAAAATAGACCCAAGGAGAATCTCCACCATTTATTGGATGCTCAAGGGGAAACATTGCCACCAAGGATGAGGAACAGGCTGCAATACTTAATGCCACCTTTGCCTCTGTCTTTATTAGTCACACCAGCTACCCCCAGCATATTCAGTCTCCTGAGCTGGAAGATAAGGACAGAGAGCAGAACAACCTCCCTGTAATCCAGGAGGAAGCAGTTAATGACCTGCTATGGCACCTGGACATTCATAAGTCCATGGGGCCAGATGGGATCCACCTGAGAGTGCAGAGGAGCTCCCCAGGCCTCTCTTCATTATTTATCAACAGTCTTGATTAGCAAGGGAGGTCCCAGATGACTGGAGGCTTGCCAATGTGATGCCCATATACCAGAAGGAGGATCCAGAGAACTACAGGCCTGTTACTCTGACTTCAGTACGGGGGAATATTATAGAGAGCTTCATCTTAAGTGAGCTCACACGACATATGCAGGACAACCAGGGGATCAGGCCCAGCCAGCATGAGCTCATGAAAGACAGGTCCTGCTTGACCAACCTGATCTTCTATACCCAGGTGGTCAGTGAGAGAAAAGCTTGAGGAGGGTACGTTTTGCATGATCGATATACTGAACAAACAGCTGATCTTATCTAGAATTACTAAGGTTCTGTTTTATCTCTTGCTATTCCTTTATATTCCTCTACTCTTACTTATGCAAAAATATAGGTAAGATACTAAAATTTCAAGATGTTTAAGGCCTTTAATATAACCTTCACTTTTGAAGGCTATACTATCATATAATCTTCTTGGTTATTTTTACCATAATTCTTTTTATTAACTTAAGATTTCTCTAACACAGGTAAAACTCCCAGCTATAAACCCTAAATATCCAAGCAGAATGCTGAATGTGTTTACAAACAAGGAATTTAGTGGGAAAAACAAGCTTTCCTTTCCACCCGTGTAAGTCGTATGCTTATAAAATCCATTATAAACTACTAAGCCTGCCCCTATTTGTGCATTCAAGTAATATTACCCTTGTGAAATTGCATAGATTGATGGATATGCGTATGGACTTTGTGCATCCTTACTGCTACTAAACTTGCTGTTATGTGTGATGCTAAAATAGTTTTACAAACGAGTAAAATAACAGCCCATGAACTTGTATAGGAAAGCTATTCGGTATAACTTTGCTTTAGGAAAACTAAGCATACAGTTGCATGTCTTCACATAGCATACTTTTATTGTATAATAAATTGTTTGGTTTTTTTCTCAATACAGTGATCAGATGCAAATGATAATATACATTGGTAGTTCTGTAAGGATAGGTTACAGGGACACAAGTAGGACTACCATTTTAAGAAAGCACATGACCTGTAGCCTATATAACGTCAGGCACAGAAAAAAACCCTGTAATGAACATCTGGAAGATAATAGTTTTTCAAGCAAATTATTACATCACCCGTGTCATCATTACATCACATCAGCTGCATGCACAGCTGAACTTCTGTGTACTTTGTATTAATTTATTACACAGTCATCTGTAATCCCAGTACATTTTAGAAATATGTTAATGATGCAAAGTGATTAAACAGTCTAATGACCTTAGAGCAAATCTGTGACAAAAGTTCACCTTTGTGCAGCACAGAGTTGAGTACTGTCAGCCTTTTTTTTCTACACATTCTTTGTGTGATTTCCCTCTTTCACTTTTTTTGTCTCTAAGACCAGAACACTGGTGTTATATATGTAGGTACCTTATATATCTAGAACTCCAATAGCACGGATGGCTATTCTCATGTAAAATTACATATTACTGAATCTGGCATAGCTGCACACTTTTGTTTTGGGTATTTTGTTTGTTATGCTTTTGTTTTTGGTATGTTTGGGGGTTTTTTTCTTTAATGATTACTTGTAGAAAATATATTTAGTTATTTAGAAATAAATTATGTTAGAAGGCTATTGCCCTTTCTGTGCAAAATAATTTTTTTTCCCACCTAATCCTTGTTTTTTGCTTATTTATGCTATTGTGTTCCTTAATGTATTTGGATTTACAGGCCTGCTCAGAGAAAAAGTGGAGCAATAAATTTTAGTATATTAATTAGCAATGGTTATGGGACTGACTGGTTTCAGCAGTGTACTGGATGGGAAAAAAAGATTCAAGAAACATCAGGAAATAGTAAGCAGTCCAAAGGTAAAATTACTGAAAGCTGTTTCTTTTAAAATGAGTGGGGATCCCAAGGTAACAGCAGAGGGCAGCCTGAATAATTTGTGTGGCTCTCTTTCAATATGGTGAGACTTACTAAATTACTATGCTAAGCTTACAGTACCCTATGACCAGCTAAAGAAAAGAATGCTCCTGTTTGTAGTCAGTGAAGGCAAGGGCTTTCATGGATTTTTTTCATCTTAACAATTGCAGAAGTGTGTTCTGTTCCGATCTAAGGGCTTCTGTGTGATGTGTTTTCGTACAACCCTGCAGAGACACAGCCATCATCTTGCCTAAATTTAAGCAGACCGTAAAATATTTGCTGCCTATTTGTTGTCAGTAGTCTTTGGCCCCTAATATTTTTTCTGAAAACTGTGACAAATGTCATCATTACTTGTGTTTAAGAAATAGATCACAGTTCTTAAAAATTTGTCAAAATAAATATATGTGCCTCTTTGAAGATGGTGGCATTGCAGTGGTTTTATTTGAGAGGAAAAAAGTTATCTACTGTTTACCTAAGATTTAAAACCTTATTTGTCATGCATGCTGGTAATAGCTGTGAAAGACATCACCTAAAGACACTTAGACATAAAGGTTAAAGGGTGGAAAATTACCATTACTTTTGTCAAAGACCTTTTACTTAGGCTTTTTACAGTGGCCTGGTAACCATGGTGAGTATATCAGTTTTCTATATCAACCTTTTAAAATGGTATTGAACATACACATTGCAAGCTCCAGAACTTAATTTTAAAAATTATTATTATTTGTAATAGTGAATGCTTATGTATGCACTGGGGATTGTCATGATTCCCTTGACCTCGATACATCAATCTGTGAAGGTCTTGGAGCCTAGTTAATTTAGTTTTGGTGACACTTTAGCAATTCCTGAGTTCATCCTTTTGTCTTCCATTAATATATCTGCAGTAGTATTATTTCTCTGTGTGTGTGCAGAACCTCTTCCCCCAGGTGAGTACCAGAAGAAAACAAGCAAACAGAAAACTAGAAGCTGTGTGTTATTTTTCTGAAGAAAAACTGCTATAAAACAGGGGGATAAAACCAGATCTCAGTCTGGACCTGAAAGAGGGTACATAGCCTGAGAAGCCACTCTTCAAAGTCAATTGAAGTATCCAAACTCTGATCATGCATAGTATTCTGTCCTGAGAGGTGCAATGACCTAACTGACTTCAACTGTGGAGGCTAAAAGTGCTCTTCCTTAGTATGAAAGAAAACCTTGAATATTCTTCTTTTTTTGTCAGACTCTATTTATAAATATCTTGTACACTGACATTTTTCTGTAACTTGGAGTAAAATGAAAGGATTTCGGATTTTCAAAACCTCAAATTCATTCATTTGGTGATAGTTGATTAATGTCAAGTGTGTCTCTAATGGGACATTTGGGATATAAAGCAAGCTGAAGTTTTTTTCAGAGGAATCATGATCTTGATTCACTTAGGTATAGAGAATAAAATGATGAGTATACTGAAAAGGCTACTGGAAAGTCAGTGTGCTGCATAGTTTGATATACAGATACACCATATTTTTGAGATGCTTTTCTTTCCCAAATGCTTAGATAGCATGACACCTGCTTTGCTTCTATTACTCTCCCTTGTAAATCATAGCTATTCCATCTGAGATTGATTCTGTATCTCCATGTAAAAGATCTATTTTTTAATACTCTTACAGTATGGGTTCATCCAGACATGTACCTTGATTCAGTCTTGACCTTGTCCTTTTCACTCCTTCAGGTATGTACTGAAGGTAGTGCTTGTATTTTCTTCCCAGTTGGATACTTTGGTCTGCTCATCCAAAGTAATTGACAGCACCAGCACATTGCAGCTCCCTTCTGAGATGGAGCTTTCTCTGTTCTCGTGTGCGGCATAAATCCAAGACAAATCAGACAGGAGACATAGCCTCCTAACCTAGGGTTATAGATTTTCAGTATACTGCAAACTTTGTAGGTAGCTTGTCTATCTTGTTAGTTAAAAATAAGAAGTACTGGAATTTGTATGCATTTTGATGTGAGAGAGAAACTGAAAATTTTAGTTGACCTTTTTATTCTTATAGTTGAAGTTATCTTAAGAACGTAAATGTTTTTTCTATTGCAGATTCAGAGCCATCACAGTCTGAATCAGCACCTGCAAGCAATGAGTCAAAGCCACAGATGTAATAAGTAAAATGACTATTGAGGAAAGTAAAGCCTTACGTGGCTTATATAATCCACTACTTGCATGTTTGTTTGATTACTTTTTATAGTTGAACTAATCTCTGACCAGGGAGTTCATATGGTTTATAGTATGGATGAACTTTATGTGCTTGATTACAGCAAGTTGTAAAGAACAGGCAACAGCTGTCAGTGCATATTCCTACACTTTTTCTCAATGTAATAAACAAAATAAAGCAAGCCTGAAGTCGTCTTCTGCTCCAGACTAGTGCTCCTTTGCCATTGTCAAATAAGGCTACCCTATTGCTGCTGATTTGACTAAACACAGACAAGATAACAGTTTGTGAAAGCCAACAAATTTCTGTCTTGAACTACAGTTATACTCATCACCTATGCCATAAAGAAAGGTGGAGAGGGACTGTATGGTATGGGATGAAATGTAAATAGAAAGAATTCAACTGGTCCGGATACTTCCAGTGAAAAAGTCAAACCTTCACTGGCAAGATGACTTCTTAGTTCCAAAAGCACATTTCTTTAGATCAGATATTCAACTTTCTACAGTTCTATTGCAATGTCTGCTGCACAGGAACTAGTTAATGAGTCAAAGTGTTCAGCCACATAATTAAATTAAGACTTGGTGGCATTTCCTGTTACAGTCTTGTTACATAGAAGATGAACAATTGGGTAACAGTGGTGTGGACTAAACTATATATGATGTCTGTACTTTCAGCTGTTAAATAAAAATTTAATCCTAAAGTTTTGAATGCAACAAAAATATTGTATGCTAGATCTCTGTTTATTCACACCAGCAAAACAGTTTGTGCTTTGAAATAGCAATTTAACTTTTTCAAAACATTAAAGTAATTTATATAGATATACTGATATTTTAACACTCGCTCTTTTAGCTACTTGAATTAAAATATATCCCTGAAATCTTATGGATAATGATATACTTATTATAAAGCCCATTAGAAAGCAGATGCAATTTCAGGAAGATGATTTTTTTTTTTTGCTAGTACTATGAAAAGTGAAGTATTTAAAAAGTAAACCAGTAATTTTCAGTTTCCTTTTCAGAGTGCTCCAGTATGTTGAAAACCTTTGAATCCAAGAGCTGAAGATTTTCAAATATATCACTGCATATACATTTCTTTAAACAGAATGTTTAGAGGATTTGGCTTAGCAATGCTTTTCTTTAGAAATTTGAGACAAATATTGATTGGAAATAGATAAACCTATTGCTAATATGAACCCCCAGAATTCTCAGTGAAAGTTTGTGGAAGTTTTGTTAGACCCAGCATCTGAGTCCATCTTTGCTTGTTGATTTTATTCAACAGTTTAACTGTCTTAAGTTGTATTTGCACAAATAAAAGACTCAAATATATGAGAATACCTAAATGTACATGGCACATTTTTCCAAATACGAAACAAATCTTGCATCAAGGTGTATAGGAGAGGGGGGGAAAAATTACCGCCTTTATATCTTTTTTTGCTTATAATTAGTATTGTGGATTATGTTCAGGTACATTGAAACCATTAATTGTTTTCTGTGAAAACAGCTTTTGGTGAAATCTACTTTTTTAGGCTAGAGTGCCAGGGCATATCAGGGCTGGAGCTCACAGTATTAAAACATGACCACTAGAAAAAATGTCACCTGTCATTATAGAGAAGCACTAAAGAATAAGCTTGTGTATGTATAACAGCCAAATTGTTCATACTCTTAGTATTTCCACTATAAAAATTTCCACCTGGTGAAGTAATCACCAGTAGCTTCATGATGTTCTACAAAAAAATAAGTACCATTTTATTAATTTTTCAGAATAATACCTTATCTGGGAATTCAGCTATCTTTATTGGATACAGTCTGTGGATAAGGTTATAATTTTTATTCTCTATTGTCTGTAAAAAAAAAAAAATGTGATAGAGCGCTGGGTTGGTTGTGCCTGCCAATGGTAAACTGCAACAGTGAAATTTGTGTGTATGACAGCCTTTGTAGCATACTTTAAGGGTTTACTATCGGCAACGGTCCTACTCTTCTGTCTGATCTTCTGATTCCTCTTAATGTAGGAAGAGCTTCTTTTGTCAATACTAGTTGCAGTTACACACTTTACTGGTCAAAACATAAAAGAAAAGGAAATATGAGATGATGATGAAGGCATTCTTGGAGTTAAGTTGCTTAATGGCAAGGCAGCTACCTTTATTTAATGCTCATCAGTTGAGTAAGAAGGTTGTTTTTTTGTTTGTTTGGTTTTTGTTGTTGTTGTTCTTAAGTATATATTAAATTAATTTAAAACTCTTTTTTTGTTTGTAGAAAGATTTCTGAAAGGTGTTTAGTACAGTAATGTTAGGACCAAGAAACCCCAAACAAATGCAAACCAACTAGCATGGGTATTTAGAAGTATTTACAGATGTATAGAGCACCTGCTCACGCAGACTTGAAGGTGCTTGCTGTGCCAAATGTATTCCATAAAGTAAATTCCTGAGAGGCTGCAATACTGCTGACCTGCAGACAAGAATTCTAATCATTCTTTTCTATATTATGGTCTCCTTTTCTTGTTAAGGTCTGCCCAAAGCTTCCTGAAGCAACTTTCTTCAGTTGTTTGATGTCTAAATCCTCTTCACCTTTGAACACTTCTTCCTTGGCATTAGAAGTTTTTGTCCAGTTGTAATTTTTTTTTCAGGCAGTTGTTGGAGGCAGACACAGAAGACAACTGAGATCCTGATTTGGTTGCTCTGCACTGTTATTTTGCTTTATTGTAATTGTGTTCTTAGAAGTGTTTGTAGTGCTGGTTTTCAGATACTTTAAAAGTGTACACCATATCCTATTGTAAAAAAGAGCTTGTTTTACCTTGGTCACCATTAGGTAATAATCCACATGACATTCCTCAAATTCTTAGAAGTTTGCTAATGTACCATTAATGTATACTCAGCTTTCCTTAGTCAAGCCAAGGGGATGGTTGATCCACACTGTTGGTCAACCAGGTCTTCATGGATCACAGTCTGAATACTGCGAGTTAGAATATTAACAGCCTAAGATTTCTTTTTATAAGAGCAGGTGGAGAACCCTGGAATTTATGTTTGTGCATTCAGAATAATGGAGAGCTGCAGGAAAAAGTGTAACTTGCCATCTCTTCAAGGGAAGTGAAATCAGAGCAGTGTAACAAATCAAAAAGCTCCAACTGAATGCAAGGGTGGAAATGTGTTGCTCAAGTTCACCTTACCCCAGTAATTACATTGTTTTATTTACTGTGTCAATACAGTCATGCAACTGGCAGCTTTCAAAGTCATCAGCAGTTCCATGTAAAAGCAGTGGAAGCTTCTGGGTTTGGGAGGGTTTTCAGTGTTTGTTTTTTTCAGAGAGATGCCGAAGTCAAAAGCTGGGCACTTACTTAGAAAATCTAGCCTTATTGTTTTAAATGCTGAAACATTTATTTAGTTGTATTGTGCTCCATCTCTGAACTGAATGCCTTTAAGTAATAAGTGAGATAATTTCCTTTTTTTGAATACTGATTGCCTTGCAAGCCCAAAGATAAAAGTGCAGCTACATTTTACAAATTACATCCAAGTATACTGAATATGTGAACATTTTAAAAAGAATTCCACATACAGATTTGAAAGTAATTTGGCAGTTTAGATACGGAAGTATAATTTTGTGCTGCTTATTTTAGATTGTCCACTAACACAGCTTTCAAACGTTGATAAATATTCAAGGAAGAGAAACACAGAGGATGCATTAGGAAGCTGTGAGGCTGTTCTATTTTACCTATTAGAGATTTAAACAAGTGGAATAGGTGACATTTTTCTTTGTTGACCAGTTTCTCTTGTATGCCATTCATGGCTAGAAACACATCTGCGTGCACAGGATTTCTATTTCCATACAAAGTCCTTTGGTGTGAGACAGGATATTAAGAGGTTTTACTCTAAATGCCCAATACATGATTTTGTAATAAATAAATCTTGGGAATGTCCTGTGCCCAATGTGGTTACTCTCCTGATGTACAGAAGGTTATGTACTAAGAAGGTTTTGGTTGCTCTGTCTCCCAAGAGTTCCCAGTTATGACAAACAACAGTATGGTTCTGGTAGGATAAATGATTTTTAAAATTATGTAAACAAATTTCAGAGTTTAATGTCTTCAGTTACTTTATGATCAATCTTAACTTTATGCTTACAGTGGCTTTTTTATTTTGTTTTTGCATTGTTTTTGCTTTGATTTCTTGCTAATTGACAGAAAACGACAATCTTTCAATCTTGTACAATTTGTCTGTTTCCAGCTTGAAGCAGTTCTGCTGGACTAAGCACACATTATCCTGGAAGAACTAACATTTGGCCTACATCTCTTACAGAGTTAAGTCTGCAATTTTTATGTAAGATAGACCTAGGAAAGTGTGTGCTAAGCTAAGTGTACTTTGCAGTCTCTCTTTCTGGGTTCCTTTATATAATCTTGAGACTTAGTACAATTGTAGCTCTATTTCCATGGCAAATGTTACTCCAGTAGCTAAATGTCCTGCATCCCTCTTGCAGATTTTTCATCTCTTGTTCAGGATCTTACTGGTACCACTCTCAGAACTAAAAAGGGCATGAGCTGAATTCACAGCTAGGTTTTTATTTATTTTTGTAATTGGCTTAGCTATAGCAAGGTCAGCCCAAAGTTCAAAGTAACACTGGAGATGCCACCGCTACAGTCGTGCTGCACTCTCCTGTATAGCTTTAGGAGCTGAAGGTATATTTTATATTTCCTTGCTTTGTATAACTTTGAGCTTAGCTAGCTGCTATTTCCTAGCAAGTTGTGGAGAATCTTTATTTAGGCAGAGAAGATTTGAGAGAACTCTCTGAACCAACAAACAGTTGTGGGCTAGCTGCTTTAGTGATGCAACATGTTAAAACCTGTTGATTGGTGCTCAAGGTTTTGAACCTAAAGGGTCATCTGGCTTAAGATGGTAGTGTCACACTCTCTAGGTTTTTGAGTATGTTCAGGCTGTCAGACATAAATCGGGTTTTTATTGTAATGAAGACTACCCCTCAGTTATGTTAGCTTGGTTGATGATGAGTACTTATTTTCAATATTATGTCATTATCACTGGCTGGTGCAATTGCCAAATAAACTGCTGGTCAGGTAAGTCAGGTTCTATTTCCAGGGATATTTTTCAGACTCACTTGGTGGTCTTTGTATTAGCACTTGTTTTCCATCCAAAATGATGCAGACATGTATTTTATATGCTTTGTAGATGTTACTTGGTGGACACATGGAATTTGATACCAACAATGATAAACACGTGCCTGCTTTGCTGAGTTAGGTACAGCTGAGTTTGTACTTCCGGAGTGGAGGAAAATGTTGTGGTGCTGGGGCGTGATGTGATCCACCTGTCCCAATGGGGAAAATGTGTCTTTGGATGCAGGATGGTGGGACTGATTGAGAGAGCTTTCAGAAAGAATCGATGGGGGAAGGGGATACCAACAGGATTGATGAAGGTAAGCCAAGGGTTGACATGGTGTTACCTAAGGATGGCAGTGGTACTGAGAACATTTATGCTGCTGCTGGGAGCACAGAGGGCTCAAGAGTGTGTCTGAAATGCATGTACATCAATGCATGCAGTTTGAGAAACAAATAGCATGAACTGGAAGTGGTGATCAGTTCCCAGAGGTGTATCATTGGTATTAGTGAGAGTTGGTGGAGTGAGTTCCACGGTTGGAGTGCAGGGATGGAGTGCTACAGGCTGTTCAGGGAGCAGAGGCAGGGCATGCAAGGTGGAAGAGTTACAATGTATGCAAGGGAGAGGGCTCATTGCACTGCTTTTACAGTTAGTGATTATGTGGTTGAGAGCCTCTGGATAAGGTCTAGAGCACAGAAAGCAAAGGAGATGTTATAGCGAGTGTCTACTACTGATCGCCCAGACAGGAAGATGTATGCACTGACAAGTTACTCTATAGGCAATTAGGAGAAGTTTCTGGATTAGTAGCCCTTGTTCTTTTGGGAGATTTCAACTTCCCAGGCATCATCCGGAAATATCAGACTGCTGTGACAAGCAGGTCTTGGGAATTCTTTCAATTTGTGGACAATAACTTCTTGTCACGAGTACTCGGTGAAGCAGCTAGGTAAGGTGCCCTCCTAGACTTGCTATTCATGAAAGAGGACTCATGGGGGCTGTGATGGTATGTGGCTGTCTTGGCCACAGTGATCACGAAACAGTTAAATTTGAAATTTTCACTGCAATAAGAAAGAAAAAAAAAAAAAAAAAGGACACAGTAGAGTTGCAGCCCTGGAATTCAAGATAGCAAACTTCAAGCTATTTAGGTAGCTTTCTTTACTGAGATGGTGCTCCAACACTGGCACAGGCTTTCTAGAGAGGTGGTTGATGTCCCAAGCCTGTCAGTATTTAAGAGGCATTTGGACAGTGCCCTTAACAACATGCTTTAACTTGACCAGGCAGTTGGGACTAGATAGATGATCGCTGTTGGACCCTTCCAACAGAAATACTCTATTTATTCTATTGCATTCTATTAGCAGAAGCCATCTGTGCTATTTTCTCCACCGCTTTCTGCTGTGCTGAGGTGCTAGTAAGAGCACACCTGAAGACAGTCTGTACGATGATACCCTTCCGAAGGCAGGTAGAGATTCCAACGATCCAACCGGCCTCCGCAATCCGTAGGGTGCCAGCACGTGCCTGTATCTTTACACGTACATTTTAAGATCATCCTGAAACCTCGAGGTATCCCGGCAGATCACCCGAGGAGCTCTCGCCCGCACCGCTGCCTCCGGTCCCCGCAGCCGGGGCCGGCCGCCCGGCAGGCCCCGCCGCCGCGGGCACCCTCGACTCGCCGCGCTGCCGACGGTGGCCCTCCCGCCCCGGGCGGTCGCGCCGTCGGCGCGTAGGGAGTTAACCGCGCCCGGTGCTGCGGCCGCGGCCCGGGGCGGGGCGGTGTCCGCCCGTCGCAGGCGGGAGGCGGCTCGGCCGGCGCGCGCCGCAGCCCGTCCAGGAGCAGCGAGAGGCCCTCCTCGGTTCCCAGCGGCAGTTCCCGCCGCCCCAGGTGAGAGCCGAGTCCTGCCAGTCGCAGCCGCCCGGGAGGGATTCCCCGCAGGCCGCCGTGCCTCCCGGCAGCCGCACCCCCGGTCGCCGGGCGGCGAAACCCCCGCGGGTCGGTAGCGGCGGAAACGAGGGTGCCGGCCGGTGGGGAAACGTGGAGGCCGGGGGGAGCGCTCATCGTGGGCTGCGGGGAGGGGCGCGTCGGTTGGGAACGTGCGAAGTGCCGAGACTGACGGGAGGTGCCCCCGGGCTCCTCCGCCGGCGGGGCCGAGGGACGCGGCTGGTCAGTGATGTGCGTCGGAGGGAGCTGTGATTGTACAGCCTCGACAGGGAAGCCGCTGTATAAAAACCAGTTCTTCAGTGACACCAGTTTTTGCAGGGATGGATCAACACTGATCCATCTAGACCCTGTCCAGACAGATACTATTAACTGAGGTTTATCTTTCTAAGGAAAAAAAAAAAAAAAAAAAGAAAAAAGAGTAAGGGAAAAAAAAAAAAAAAAGAGAGCTAATAATAATGGATTCTTCATGGTTTTAAAACCTTCCTGAACATCGGTTTTAGCTGTGCCTGAGGAAGACTGTTGAAACTTTTGACATGGCTATAAGAATTACTGTTTGTTTAGACCGTGAGAATTTTGTGTCTTTATAGTAACTGGCTGCCTGTCAGCACCCACCTGATTGCCAGAAGGGTCAGCTGTGGGAAAAACGCTTTCTGCTTGCTCCTTCCTTCTGTTCCTGCCAAGGCAGCTCCGGTTGGGTGCTGTTGGAGAGGGTGTTCCGGACCTTTAGACTGTCAGAACTTTCTTGTCAGTTTTTAGAAGTGCATCGTTATTTAGAGGATTACAGAACCAAGAATGCTGTTAAAAATTACATGGTTGCTTAATACTGTGAACAGTGGCTGAATGAATATCCTCAGTTTATTTGCAGCCATTTGTCACCTAGGTACATAACTTTGCTGTTTCTTTTTCTTATCTTCTGACTCATTGTTATTAGGACTCACAGCACTGTAGATTTCTTGGAAAAAATGATGTGTTTTTCCCATAAGGTACATGGTGCAGTAGTGGTACCCTGTGGTAACTGACTAATTGTACCACCATAAGGATGCATAATTGATTTCTAAATGTGGCTTTTGTACTTTTGTACTCCTTGAGCATAAATTCTAATGTACATTTAGTATGTCTAGTAAATGAGAAGTTTAGGTCTATTTGATAAAGGTTAGTATTATAAATGAAGAAAACTAATTGTCCTTATAAATTTTTATGCAATTCCATTATTCAGTGGCTTTTAACAGGCAGATTTGGGGTTTATCTCATTTGGTTCTTCAGTTCTTTCAGAATGAACAAATCATGTAATTCTGTTGCAAGACTGATTTCTTTCTGTTTCCTTGTGGTGTAATGCTGGGGTTTTTAAGTATTACAGTCCTGTCTCTGTTGTAATCTATGTGCTGTCAGGCCCTTTGTAAAGGAGGGGAGAGCAAAGCTTTGTCATTCAGTACTTCCTGTAAGGGCATTCCTGGAAAGTACCAGCTTCAACACGTAGCCTCAGTCACTGAAATAACTTTGTAATTATAATTCTGTTGTTATCAGTGATACATTTGTCTATTTAAGTGCAGAAAGGAGAATGTTTTTTGGTATAGGTTAGGATAATGGATTAGGAAAAAAGATATTCAGGATGGATGATAAATTAAGAGTGCTGTGACTTCTTGGAGTCATGTTTTGGTTTCGTCTTCCTCACTCTTAGGCTGGGGCAGATAACAATGCTCTTAAGTTCAGTAGGAGGAGTCTAATGAAGAGGATATTATGAGTACAATGCTTCCTGGACTCAAGTTTCAGGCATGTGACAGTTAGAGATGAACTTTGGAGACCTTCTGGAGCTAGGGGTGAAGTGGGGCTAAAGCTAGTTCAGCAGTCACTGTCACTGTGGAGGTATTGAAGAAGGAGGATTAGTTAGCTATGACACTTGCCTCTCTCTGGCCCATGAACCAGATGTTGCTTATACAATGGAAGTGAAATAGTGCTGGAATGGGGATTACTTTAGTGAGGGAATAGTTTAAAGTGGTGATGCTTGGCCATAAAAAAATGGAAATGCCATTTTGCTATGGCTATGAAAGCTGTAGTGTGGCTGGTTATTTTGAGGGTTTAATATTCATGATAGTATCATCTATACAGAAGGTTTCTCTCACTGGCTAATGATGCTGGCTTTACAGATGGGATTATTCTGATGCACTTATGTAATTTTTTTAATATGATTCTAGGTATAGGCATACATGGCTCCTGGTGTCTCAAATGAGAAGAAAACTGATGATGAACAGTCTTCAAAGTAAGATTCAGAAATTAATTATCTTGTCCGAGTTTACACTTAGCTTCTTCCCCTAACTCATTACACACTTATTTAGTTAAAGTTTATGACACAAATATTGATTATAACATCACATATCAAGTGGAAGTTGTTTTGACAAATCAAGCCTTTACCTTCTTTAACCACACCTACACAGTGGGCCTTGCTGGCTAGACATTTTCATTTATGATGACAGTGAATTTTTCCAAGGATAGGTGATGTTTTCATTTATTTATCTTTAATCCAGTGACTTATTGAGATGTTGACTTTGATTGCTGCATATGGCCAGACCTACCTGCTTCAAGAGTTTAAACAAATATTTATGTTTCTCTAATCCTTCTGTTAAGCTTACTGTAGTGAAAGCATACATGCATGTTTAGTCCTCAGACATTTGTGTTTTGTTTAAACTCCCAGAAGTTGTAGGTGCTTTACAACAGTGCGAGGGGAATTAATTGTCTGTTCCTTAGTGTTACAGGCCAAAGATCTTTATCAGACAAACTGCCTCTACTGTAAATCTGTGGCATTGGTCCTATGTACACATAGAACATGCTTACTTTTATTGCCTATTTTACTCCAGGGTCCAAGTCTGCAATTAGATCTGGATGGGCAGAAAACCAGGACAAGTTAGTAACAGCCCCTTGCTGCAGGGAGGCGATGAGTTGAAGAGTGTAGACTCTTGAGATGAAGAAGGTGAACTATAGACACTGCTGAGGCAGAAAGCTGCATCTAGGCCAGGCATGAGGAGAGTGGTGTTGGCACATACCACCATGAATTTCCCTCTACTTTCAACAGGGGCCTCGCCTTTTCCCAGTTCATTTCCTGGAGAGAAGCTTTTATTGCTGGTATTCTCATAACGAAGGAAATATTTTTTGCTTTCCTGGGAACAAATTGTAAAGTGATTTCAAATCATATCCTATTTGTGTGTAAAAGCCATGCCAGTAAACATCAGCACAGCCAGCTGTTTCATCTGTATTAATGAGTGACCCTTTAAATATCAACAGAGGGTCCCACAGAATGAGCAGGCATCCTGGAAATTCTCACACGAGCTAGCAAACTCCTAGGCTGTCTACACCTTTCTGAAGAGCCATAAACCTGCTCTTTATTTCTCCTACAGTCAAACAGGTTTCTCAGAGGGAAGAACAAAAGCAACCAAAGCTTTTGGTTCCACCTCAGGTGAGAGTTGTATGAAGAGAGGTAAATGGGGCACGTGGGAGATGGAAAGGAATTATTTCTGAAGGATTGAACAAACCACCCTCTTTGGCTGCTTTTTCAGTTGCTGATGGTGGCAGTCTGGGCAGGGACACACATGGTGGACTGGGATGATACCTCTTTGGTTGTGCAGAAGCTGCTGAATAGTGACACTGGGAAGAGAATTTTGAGAATAAGAACAGTTGTTATACTCGGAATATTGGAGTTGTAACTATTTTGTTTGGGGTTTTTTTGAGGAACATTTAAGTGACCTCAGTGTGGGAATTTAAGCCACTTAAGGCTCCTTAAGGTAGCAGAGTTGACAGATAACAGCATCTACAGAAATGCACCGCCTTTCAGGAATGCATTAGAAGACAGACAGGGTAACATAAAACATCTAAAACACCCGTGTCTAGGCTTCAGAATTGTTCCTGCAAAGTCTTAGCAATTTTTGCATAAACTCCAGGCAAACTCTTGTCTCCTCTGAGAAAGGAGTTTGAATTTGCTGAGCCATGATGTGACTGCAGTGAGCCTTCATTAAGCTATTAAGTCATCTTCTTATGTCTGGAAGATATTTATTCTTTAATTTCGTCTCTTAGAAATGGCTTTGAAGTATCGGCCAGTATTTTCCTTAAGCTTGTGATTATTGACTAGTCTTTCCTACTTGTTTTGATTGAACTTAAAACTTCAAGCACAGAAGGCAGGTGCTTCATGAATCATTCAGCTTGCTTGGTTAGTCCACTGCCACGTTTTCCATGAAGGTGAATCTACATGCTAAGTAGTTAATTTCTCCCTCCTCGTCTTGTCGTTTCCTGGTTCTTCAGAAAGATTTTCTTTCAGCTGTATCACATAAGCAACTTAAAAGAAAGTGAATTCTTTCTACTGCTTCCTCTCTTTCCCTTTTTCTTGCATTTTTGTTTTTATCTTCCATGGTTTTCTCTTTGCTTCAGATTTCCGTTTGCCTCTTTCCTCTCCTATTTCAGATCCTCTGTACTCTTGTTACCAGTGCCATAGAGTTTCTTTTTTTCTTCCTGTCTGGATGACACAGAGTAACAGTGAGCCACATTGCCAGAAAAACCCTTTTTGGCCTGTCTATGAAGTGCAGATCTTCCCACCCCTCTCATGTGGCTAGAAGCATCAGTCAAAACACAGAGATAAAGTTTGTTATCCAGCTTTGCTATAGATTGTCAAATATGTAGTAAGGTGGTCTATTGAATAGTCCCTGATCCTACTCCCATTGTTCTGCTCACCATAAAGACCCACCCTGGTTCACAGCTTTAATATTGTTTAAGATAATGTTTGCATTGTTTCAAGTGCATCCTACCATTAGGGCTTTTCTTCAGTAATTTTATCCTGTTCAGTGAATGGAATGTTAAATAGCATGTGATTTATGATGAGATGTAAAGTGGCCATGAAATCTAGGACTTCCTTATGTAAAGTACAGGGAACTAAAATAAGGTAAATTAGTATCTTTTCAATGTACGGGTTTGTATATACTCTATATAATAGTTTCACAATGCTGCTGTCCTGGCAGAGAGAATTTTATCCATCTCTGTAACCCTCACCTGGAGAAAATGAAAGAAGACATCCTGTACCATTTTGCTCTTGGGACTGGTACCCATGATTTTCCAGCATTGTTTGGAGATGTAAAGGTAAGACACTTCGTATCATTCAGCATGCCTAAGCTTTTCTGCAGATGATGAAGTGCATCTGTCTTCAAATTAAGACTGAATGAGTTAGCATACCACCAACTGAGGAACAAATGGAAACGGATAAGATTTTGTGTGTTCTTGTCACTTTCAATATCAAGCAAAATTTGGGATAATTTTTTCTGACTGACCATTTTCATCCAGTAAAAAGGCAAATGCTGCACTCTGTATTGAGGTAGAACTCCCTTTTGGGGAGCCTTCAAGCCAGTATCTGTCTTTTACTAGTTTAAACATGATGAAGGCATTTGAGTGCTATAGAGAAGGCTGGGAATTTTTTCCATATATTTTCTTCATGGCCTTTTAGAGTGATTATGAGAAGAACCACATCTGGGAATAGCTTTGTGTTAACTGAAAGCATTTGCATCCTTATGTTGATCTTTGCATATTCTTTGATATACTGAATTGTGCAATTGATTTTTGTTTTGTTGAACACTGTTTACCCCAGTTTGTATGTGTTGGAGGAAGCCCTTCACGGATGAAAGCTTTTATTGCCTACATAGCTGAAGAGCTGGGGCTTGGGAACCCTGCTGGTGACTATCCTAACATCTGTGCGGGTACTGACCGTTACGCAATGTACAAAGTGGGACCTGTTTTGTCAGTCAGTGTAAGTACTTCACTTAATCAGGTATGGGACACAGTTCAGTGATGTTGTTCAGCATAGAAAGTGCACATGCCTATTTCTTCTAAACACTTGGAGTCGGGTTTTTAAGTTTGTTTCAGCCACGCTCAAAATAGTCAGCTAATGAAGCATTCCTTTTTAGCCCTTTCTTGTAAGTGGGCAAATCTGAGACCTTCATTTCTTTCTTGCCTCCTTTTTCCTCAGTGTACTACTGAGATGCTGCAGGAATGGCCTTACAGATTTTTTTGAGCAGACATACTGTTGCCTTGTCCCTGTTCTGTATCCTGAACAATGGGGAAAAAAGGTCACTCGATGCATGTGGGGTATTGGAAAACAATGGCTGCACTACATCTGGAGCTAAGTATCTGCAGTGACATTGTCAAATGTGCCAACATAGCTTAACAGTAGTATTCCATGGGATTTGTGCTGCCAACTCATGCAGGCATTTTCAAACTTCATACCTTTAATTTGTAGATATGATGCATACTTCAATTGCATAACTTTAGTATCATTCTGTGCTCTTTCTTTTGGGTTTTAATGATCGCATTATCGTGCAATAAGTGGTGGACTTACATTTGCTGAATGTTGTGACTAAACCACTGCATTTTGAAAAAAATTTAGCTTAACCACTATCACTTCAGATTGGTGAAAGAATCAGAGTGGAGTTTTTCTTGTGTTTAAAAATGTTCTGTGAAGTGCATTTGTCAGCTATTAGGAAAGGACACTGCTTATACTTTTGAGAAGGTAAATACTTTATGATTCATGATTTTTAGAAATCTTGAACTTCATTCATAGTCTACCAAAGACAGTGGGAGTCTTTCTGTTTACAGTAGTAGCCTTTCAGTAGGCCCATAGGTTAGGATTTTTGTGGGAGTGAGTTAGGTGACATTTGCAACAAAAACATCTCAGGAAGGAGATATTATCCAGTTCCTTCTTCCATATATATTTTGCATTGTCTATGTGAATGTCAAATAATCATTTCTGCTTTCATTTCAGCATGGTATGGGCATTCCTTCTATTTCAATCATGCTGCATGAGCTGATCAAACTGTTGTATCATGCCAAGTGTTCCAACATAACCATTATTCGCATTGGGACTTCTGGTGGAATAGGTATTTCCCCTCTTGATTTCTTTTTTCCTTCAAACAGAAGCATCTTTGTAGGAGGGTCAAGCATCTGCCTGCAAGGGATTGATGGTTAGAAAGGTTTTGCACAGGAGATGAAATATTTTGCTTCCATAATTTTGGAAGAAAAGGCAGTATCTGCCTCTGGATAGAGAAAAACACCTTAGAGATCTAACAACATGAAGGGAAGGACATTACTGTCTTGTATGAAAAGTATGCAATAAGAAAGAACATATAGTGTAAAAGGAAAAATGTTGTTCTTTCAGAAATTATTTGTAATAATAAACTGAAGCAGCCAGGCATGCTCAAAAAGATTCTTCTGGTGAATTCAGGAACAAAATTGTCACCTTTAAAAGAAGCAGGGTTGGGTGAAGAGGTATGTTTTATGGGTGTGGAAACAAAGCATTAACTACATTGTGAAGTTAAATTTGTTTCTTTTTTACTGCAGGTCTGGAGCCAGGCTCGGTGGTTATTACTAGGCAGTCTGTAGATGCCACCTTTCAACCTCAGTTTGAACAGGTTATTCTGGGAAAGACTGTGATTCGCAGTACAAGCCTAGATGAACAGCTAGCTAAGGAACTGATGCAGTGCAGTAAAGAAATCAACCAATTCAATACGGTCATTGGAAACACTATGTGCACTTTGGATTTCTATGAAGGTAAGGCTGGCAACAGAGAAGTGTATTGGTGAGCAGCAACGGGTAAATATTTTAATGCCGAGGTTCCAGGTCACTGAACAGAACACATTCCCTACTTTGAGTTGTCTGGTCAACCATAATTAATCTATTTTTCATATATGTAAAATCAAACACTGTGCTTAGCAGTTTGCTGTATTGAAATTTTAATTTTGTGGAGGATTATTTCCCCCAAAATCTGACACATCCTCTTAAATACATATAGTCTACCATTTGCTTTTCATGTACTTGTCAGGTATGTTTGTCACAAAATTTCTGCATCCTAGAGGACTAGAGGAGTGAGATTATTTGTGGGTGGTTTTTTTGTTTTGTTTTCTTTTTGGCTTGGTTGGTTGTTGTTTTGTTTTGGTTTTTTTTAATGGTTAACTGTCTAAAGTAAATCTTTTCTAAAAGTAGTGTTGGAACTTGTGTCCCATGCACATTTTGAGCAAAGCAGCGCAGTGCTCAGACAACTGAAGACAATATTTTGTTGAGTTGTGTTAGTGCTGCCATGTATGAGAGACAAACTTCCAAAGCTTACTTTGGATAAACAATTCAGATGCCTTCCTGATTTTCCAAGTCTATTCACAGACATCTTTCAAATCTTGCAAGAACAGAATGTAGGTGGCACCTGATACTACTTTCTGTAGCTGTTACTGGATAGGTGACAAAGGGTGCATTGCAGAGGGGAGCACATGGTCCTCTTCATAGTGCTCAAGCTTGGTCAGAAGCAGACACTCTCAGTCTGTATCTCCTCAGACACCAATGACAGGTACAAGCTGTCAGGAATATTTTAAACTCCTATAGCAAAAACTGAGAACAGGCTCAAAGGCATGAATTTAGGACTACATCTGCTGAAAACAAAAAGATAATGGAGTAAAACACTGTGTAATTTAACTTCACTGTATGTTACCTGCTGCTGTTTAGATGTTAGTCTTGGGTAATTTGAATAAACTAATTTTCTCAAAAATGGTAATAGTATTACTTAGCTTAAGAGACTCTTCATCTCTTACTGTAGAGAGTCTGTCAGTAATAAAATGTTAATCCTTTTTAAGGTAGCATCAGGAAGGCATTTTCAAGCCTGGCAGTTTTTCTAGACAATAATTAAACACAGAAAAAATACAGCACTTCCATACAGCTTGAAGTTTGTTGCTGAATTTTGACACATGACTCACAAGTGAGAGGCTGCTACTTATATTTTTCTCACTTATGAATTTGAGAATTTAAGCATGACAGAGCACTAGAACAGGCTGCCCAGAGAGGTTGTGGAGTCTCCTTCTCTGTAGACATTCAAAACCCACCTGGACACGTTCCTGTGTGACCTGATCTAAGTGATCCTGCTATAGCAGGGGGGTTGGACTAGGTGATCTTTCAAGGTCTCTTCCAACCCCTGTGATTCTGTAACTACTGTAATTCACATTAGAAAAAATGAAAGTAATACGTAGAAGATCTACCAATAGCTAAAAATCACTTTGTGCTATTTGTCTTGGTGCATGAACATAAGGGGTAGTAGTAAAAGCTGGACACTGTATAGGGGAAACTGCAATAACTGGGCATTTTAGAAACAGAATTTGTTCTGTGGCTTCATGACTGAAAATTTCTGCAAAATGACTTTACAGGACAGGGAAGGTTGGATGGTGCAATCTGCTTATACAGTGAAGAAGAGAAACTGCAGTATTTGAAGGAAGCTTATGATTCTGGTGTCAGAAACATAGAGATGGAGTCTTCTGTATTTGCTGCAATGTGTAATCTCAGTGGTGTCAAAGGTAAACTAACTTAAAGTCACTTTATTCAAGATGTAGGAAGCTTTATGTATTATAGAGAGTTTCTGGTAAAAACTCTGAATGAGGTGTTAACATATCAGAACTGGTTTGGTTTTTTTTTTTTTTTATATGCAGAAGGCTATAGTTCTGCTGCTATGAGTGCTTGATTTGTGTCACATGTATTCAAAATGTATGCAAACTTTGTCACATAGTACTTAAACAGTTTAGTCTGTCATTTGCTACTCCAGCCTGTGGCAAGCACACAAATCACTAAAGTACCTAATTATGCTATAGCATTAATTTGTTTTCTTCAGTTAGTTTTTGAAGTTTACAGGAAGCAACTGGCTAATTTAATCAATTGGATGATTCTCACACACATGAAACTGTAAACTTTCTGTGCTTCTGTATTAAACTGAAAACACGTATTTTGTGTAGACTTTATTCTTAAACAGCTTTAATTCTTAAATGGTTTTAATTCTGAAACAGTTAAAGATTTTTAGTAGCATCGTGAATAAACCATTCCTAATAATAAAATTATTATTCTTTTTTTTACACATACTAACTATTTTTCAGTAAAGATTAGGGGGGAAAAAAAAAGGCAATTACAAATAATGTAATACAGCACCTTTCTACTTACCATGGTAACTGTAGTCTCTCAAGGAACTTGCCAGTTTAAAACACTGATGCTTCTTGAACTTCCTTTAACTGAAGGAGGATGAAATTAAGAAAAATCAGCACAAAGACCAACAGTTAACATCAAACACCCTCAGTTCTTACTGACTTGAGAGTGGTTAAAAACCCTACCCATGCTGTCAGTGGGCCTGATCTCTTTGGCTGTCTCTACCTTGTAGGTCTGTAATGTGTGTTAGTGCTGGTGCTCTGTGAATTGTCACAGGTGCAGGAGAGCGATGGTAGAGCTCAGCTTGAGGGAAAGGAGGTTTTGGGGTAAAAGTGAAAGATAACTTTGGAGCTCTGATTACCAAAAGGTATCAGATATGCCTGAGATGATCCATGAGATTCTTGTGTCTTTGCCATACTCCCCATCCACAAATGTCAAAGCAACTCATCTGCTGATTCCTGAAGGATGGGATTTTGGAACAGAGATTTAAGGTGGGGATAGGGTAGCTAACAGAGGGCTGTCTGTTAGAATAGCACATCATTTTCTATCAGTCAAGTCCTGGGTACTTGTGAAATATAATTCCCACACAGAAAGACATAAGAATCATGATGTAACAGTAAGTATCTACAGATACTGAGAGCTTTTGTTTTATTAATGTAGCAATCACTTGTCTCTTGTAACTTTTTTTTTTATACCATGCACAGCATGCTAGTCCCCTAGCATCTTGTAGTACTGTGCACTGTTTTCTGGGTTTGTTTCTCTCATATTTCTAGTCTTCTAGCTGTTTGTTCAAGTATTTATGCTTTTTGACTGTGGAAGTGCCAGAATGTCATTCCTAACTAATGCTGTCTTTTCATTTCTAGCTGCTGTAGTGTGTGTCACTCTTCTGAATCGTCTTGAAGGGGATCAGATTAGTAGCTCACATGATGTACTTGTGGAGTATCAGCAGAGACCGCAGAAGTTAGTGGGATATTTCATTAAGAAAAGTCTTGGGAAAGTGTGAAATATCCATCTCTGTTGTATGGAGGCAGAAGGCATTTGCACAGCTAAAGTCACGGTCGTGACTCCTGTGCATTAACGGTCTTTTGCCTCAGAATACCTTACAGCATTCTGTGTGTCTGTGGATGTTAAACATTTATGTCACTGTGCTTTGGGAACTGAATGTGCTGAATGGAGTTCAGTTAAGTTTTGCTTAGTTATGCATTGCTGAATATAAGATTTACTTTTGTGTGAATTGGAAAGCAGATCTGTTGTGAAGGACAAGATAGCTATTATATATGAAAAAAAGCTTTATTTATCCTGGCTGTAAAAGAAAAAAAAAAAAGAGGAAGAAAATAAAACTTTATTGCCAAGTACTTGCAAGCCACAAAATTAAAATTAATTTATGAACATTAATCCCTTTCTCATTGTTACAAAAAAGTATATAAATTATAATTGTTTTTGTTGCTTCACTTGTAAAGAAAACTTAAAGTGGAGGCAGTTTATTTTTTGCAAACTTAGACAAATAAGCAATACTATTTTCATATATTAAAATTTTATGGAATTGCAAAGTGTGGGACTGAATTTTCTAAGCATTAGAAACTTGACACTGAGTTGTTGAATGTCTATATTTCCTAAATATTGATCCGTGGTTGTTCATATCCCATTTCAACTGAATGTTTGGATCAATACTCAGGAAACATCTATTCCTCAAGTAATTTTGCATTGAAGAACTTGAAATCTTTTGCTGAATCAAGGCTCCTGTTTACTGAAGAGGAAACAAAGGCATTCAGAATATGCACAGCATGTTCAGAGAACTGCATGATGGTAGTTCATTTTTCTTACTTTTTTTTTTTTTTTAAATTGCTTTTCATCTCTGTGTTTTCAGGACATGACACTCACTGTTGTGTGGTTTCTAGTTCTTCTGAAGAATTGGGGAATACCTATTGACTCTACATGCTGTCAGAATAATTTCTGCAGTTTTTCATTACCATTGGCTTAGTGTTAGTTTCTTTCTTAAATAATACTAATTGTTGCTTTGCTGCTGTGGTTAGTATATAATTCTGTGGTAAACTAAAGAAAAATGCATTTACCTTTTTTCTTACTGCAGTGGAAAAAGGTAGAAGTGTCTGAATAAGTTCTCAAATCAGCTGTTAATGATCCAGCTGAATGAGAGTTTCTTTTCAAGGTTTGTAGCCTGCAACACTTAACAAGTGCTAAGAGTTAGTTAGATCTAAGAGGGAGTGATGTTGTAATAGGCATGTTCAACAAGGAGTGGCAGAAACTGGAAGCAATGTGACGAGCATTAAAAAAAGAGAAAGGGTGACTCGTGAATAGGAAACTGCCAGTGAAGATTAATTTCCTTAAATCTGATGAATTTTCAACTGGGAAACATAGTGGAAAAGGCAAAAATGTTGTTTAAAGAATATGGCTTAATTTACTAATTTAGTCTTCCTTTAACTTTAAAACCACATTTTCAGCATTTTGGGATATACAGTGAATGTGTTTTCAGAAAAAGCCTTTTTTCCCTCCAATTTAAGGGAGGGAGTCATGTGGGGGTGGCTCCACATTTGTGTGAACTGTTCCTTTCTTATTTAAAAAATAATAATAAATTTTAAAAAATAAAGTCTATGCTTAGCTCTGCCTGGTGCTTGCCTGGGCATTGCACGAAGCCCTGTGAGTTCCCCTGGGAAACATACAACAAACACATCCTTGCTCTGCAGCCTCCTGTTCTCAGAACAGGAGCAAGGAGATTAAAAGGAGATCGCTGAAGAAGCAATGTGCTGCACTCTGAAGAAAAGCTTATACTGAGTTGGCTAGTGTGGGTTTGGAGAAGACAGTTTGCTGTTTAAAAGAAATACTTATGAATTACCTAAAGAGGAGAAAAAAATACTTCGGTGAGAAAAGATACTTTACTGAGGAATCGGTGAAACTTATGTGGCTGTGTGAAGTTTTGGGGAAGCATGTTATTGCAGTTACCCTGGAGGTATAAATCTGACGTGGTTTCATTTGTCTTTTCAAAGGAAGGACAGCAAGGATTTGGAAACTGGTTAAAAAGTTCATTCATTGAAACTACAAAGCTGTTTTATTAACAGTCATATAAAGTAGTCACTTCTATTTTGACAGCTATATGAAAGCTTTTCTGCCAAAATATAACCAGTAGTGTGGTCTGGCCCATTTAGAGCTAAGGTTCAGCATTCATGGAGTTACGCAACTATTCCAATAAATTAATACACAAGACCCTAGGAGAAACCCCTGGAACACTTTAGCCATTCACTTTTTGCCAGTATGTCCTTTCTGCCTGCTGTTGTTCCTTTTTTTCTAAGATATTTTCTTCTGTGTTTCCCTAACAGAATGAGTAAAAGGATGTATAGCAAGTTAAAATTAGAATTCAAAGGAGACCGGTTATCCTCCTATTTCTACTGATCAGCATCCTGTAATGCTGTATTCTGAATGCAAGAGGGTGCTCTAGAGACACATCTTACGTGCAATAAAATACTTTTCTTAGCTTCAGAGGAAACTTGCCAGAATGTCACCCTGATAAGAACAATTGTATTTTCCCTGGTGACTGCAACTGGACAGAGAGATAAAGAAATGAGTCAGCTGTGTGCATCCTGGAGTGAAGTTACCTTCCTGTAGGCTTTACAAAGATGTCCGTAAAGAATTATATAATATTTAATAGGCTTTTATATGCAAATCAATTCTTTGATACTAGTGATATGTTCTTTCTGTAGAACAGGAAAAAGGATTTAAAGTGGTGATATTTTTAAAAGCGTGTATGTTTGGTTTACATACATATTTGGTATTACACAATGCAGTGTGTTCTGGTAAAAAAATCTGCAAATCCTGGAAACCTCAATTTTAAATCAAAGATCTGCTTTTGTTCTCTGTGCCACCCTGTACCTAGCAATATACTACAGGTCCAGTTTACTCCAGAGATCAGAAGGGATAAAAGCAAAGAAGGGAGATAGAAGATACAAGAGTGGAAGTGTGAAGGGAGAAAACAATGGTTTCTGCCAGTGGTTTGTTCTGTGATTCATGGTATTCTTCTGGCCTGTTCCTAACCTTTTGTTAAAGAAATAGTTGAGACTATGAGGAAGATAGGCTAGGTTGCATTTGTTTCTCATTTGCAGGAGACTGAGAAGGTGTGGTAATTTGATGAGTGACTTGAAGGAGCAAACTTTTATTTTTGGCATCCTGATATACTTCAGAGAAGGATCTTCAATGGAGTGTATGAGAAATCCTGAAAAGGAACATTTTAGAATGACCTGTTGCCAGAATTGCTTAGAGTATAAATGTTTTTAGCTGTCCTTCAAAAAACAAGCAACACAATTTAGGCATTTCAGTATTTCTTGAAAATAAACACATGTAATATGCAGTATCTTCTTTTAACTTTTATTTCCTAAGGCCTTGCAAAGGGTTTTTAGTGCAGTATGCAACAGAACTGGATTTTCTTCCCAAGTCTGGATCTCAGTATATTCCTAAATAAAATGTTTATACAGTGCAATCAGAACTCTCAGTATCTATTGACAACATGAAAGAAACTAAAGCGCAAATGTTTTTAGATGTGCCCATCAGCAGTTGGTTATGTTCTGAATGGAGCACTTGGAACTGGAGCAGTAAGCTGAGCTTTGGGCATTGGATCTTTGTGCAACAACCAAAAACAAAGAAGCACAGTAGTGTGATTTGATGACACCCATTATGTTTTGCTACAAGATGTTGGGGTTTGCTTTCCCTGAAAGTTTCTCAGTTTTTAGGTTGGAGTAACTTAAATACATGCTTTCTGTTCCTAAAATAATTACCATTTAATATTCAGATTATGAATTAAATTACAGTTGAAAGTCTAAGGAGAAAGGAGGTCACCGAACAGAGCAACATTAGATCTGAAACTATGCTACAACAATGGAAGAAAGAGTAATGCTGACAGGGGCAATGCTTTTGCTCAGGCTACAAGCAAACTGCAGCAGCAGGAAAAGACAGGCAGAGCTGGCTTTAAACGACACAGAAACCTGATTCCAGATGCTTCTTGTCGGCACTGAGCTTGTAGCTGTGAGAAAATTTTTGGTTTACTCTGTCTGTTGTAGCATAAGAATAAAATTCCTAGAGCTGCCCCGAAGCTTAAACAAAGCATTGGCCTCCTTGTGAGAGTCCGTCTGGTTTGTTTGTTTAATGTGTAGCTCCATTTTAATTGACCCTGTTATTTGACTGCCCACAAATAACATTTTTCATTATATCCTAACTTTGCACACAGGAAGTGTCTCCCACGAAAGATGCTGCTCCTTGATGTCATCCTGCAGGCACTTTGTCTGTAAAACAAGTCTGTGCCATGTAAATATTTACAAGTAGTACTCCTAATAATGTTAAAAGGGAAGCCTTGTGATCACACATTAAACCTTGCGAAAGAAATTGTGGGTGGTGGTAGGAAAATATGCTAGTTTTCCAGATTGCCAGCCATATTCTCTCACAATTTGACTGCATTCCTGTCTACCAATAAGTAATTTTGGCTCCTGGGCTTTAACCTATTTAACATATAAAACTATGTTTCTTTGTGCTTGCCAACATACTGTATTTAGCCTATATTAGAACTGCAGGCTAGACCTGGCTTCTTGTTGGCATCATACTATAAAGCAGTCAAGTTTTAAAACCAGAGGCAGATGCTGGCAGATGGTTCTCTGCCTTCTGTGCACCAGTGGTTTTGGGTATCTTGCGCATTCTAAGACTAAACTCTTAAGACAAAGCCTGTAACAGCAAAGCAGAAGCAGAAAAAGGCAGGTCAATATCTTGTCCTAACTTGGGAGTGTCAATTCTGAGCATATTGCTTTTTTTCATTCCAGAGGGAATGAGTGAAAAACATAATGAAATATGTGACCTTCTAATTTTCCCCGCAATATTCAAGATGTTGCTGTTGACTAGCCACACTGCTGAGGAGCAATAAAAGCATATAGTTTATTTAGCCTACCAGCAACTGTGCTGCATTTGAACCTAAGCTCTTTGTATGTGGGACTGCTAAACAAAGTTGCTGTTTAAGGCTGGTACTTGCACAGGATGCTTCTGGGCGTGGTGCTGACAAAACCTACATCACTCATAATAGCTTCCAGGATGGCTGCAATATAGCTGATGCATCTTTCCAAAATTATTCAGAACTGATTTGCCTTTCCTGCCTGTGTGCTTAATTTTTAATATTATCCTCTCTTTTGTGCCAAGGGTTTGTTGCGGTGGGGGTGGTAGTAGTGGTGGTTTGATTTAATATTTCTTAGGTTTTTATAACATTGCAAATAATAAAAACAAGCTCATACATCCCTTTTCTTATAAAATTACATTTAGAAGTAATTTCCCAGAATGCCACTGCAGGAATTTTTCCTGGTTGAGTGTTTATGATGTATCTTTTACTTTCATAAATTTTATTCTAGAAAAAATAAGTCTACTACTGGAGAACACACCATACTAGTCAAGAATTAATTTCTTTAGGAGAGGACAATAAGGTATGAGGGCAAATGAAGTTAACAGAACTCACTGGTGGAAGATGTTTGTCTATTGGGTGTCATATATAGTAAAATGAGGAGTCAGTTGTTCATTAGTATGGAATACTAATTGCATACAAAACAGTTGTTTCCTGTATCCATAAAAAGCTGTTTAGTATTAAAAAATAGAATGCAGCATTTATGAGCATGTCATTATATAGAGCATAATAAATTATGCACATCACACACTTAGATGAGCAGAGATTTTGCAGAATTGTGTGTTCAAAATAATTTGGCAAATGGTTCCTGTGAGCTGTTATAAATTAGCTACTAGTCAGGAACTGTCTTCTCTATCATCTGCTTTGATAAATAACTATTTGTAATGTGTTACGCTGACTGATTAGTTTATCATTTCCTACAAATCACAGACTATAGATTCTGCTCCCCAGGTTTCCAAAATGGCTGTGTGAACCCATATACATATATTCACAGTATTAAATTATTGACAAATCTTTGTTTAAAAATACATACTACTGCGCACAGAATTTTCATCTTGACTATCTCAGAATTTCTCCTTTGGTCCTGGTGAGAAAAATTACTGTACATAATCTGAAATAGCAGGGAATTTAGTGTTGTTTGACTAAAAGGAGAAAACATCCCTTACGCAAGTGGCAGTCATCTGTGAAGTGGAGCACCTCAGTGAGGTATGTTCTTCCTGTAGGGTTATTTGCCCAGGTACACTCTGCCACCATTGGGCACGCCATGAGGAGAGCCCCAGAGCTTGGGGTGGGAACTATGGGAGAGGTGAGACCTGGGCGACGTGTCTCTGCTGCACAGCACCAGGACTGCTTTTCAGCACTGGAGGAAGCAGAAAGAAAGTCCTTGATGACTGCTGGAGGTGTGCACTTTGCCAGTACTGTGATGGAGGAGTAGAGTGGGAAACAACAGTTAGTGCTCAATAGATCCACCATCATACATAATTAATCCTGCCTCAGAGGTATAAACATGCTTAACATCATTCAGGTAAACACTGAGCTACTTAGTTATTTAGTACACCCCGAGGACCTTCACATTTCTATTTGAAGCTAAATGATTACTGTAGTAATTTTTCAGTCTCAGAACAGAGAAAATAAAAGGAAATCCCACTACAAGTGAGGAATAGAGGCACTTAGGTAGTCATATTCTGCAATGACTGCATCTGTGATTTCTGCTTTGCTGGGAGGCAATTTGGACCAGTATGTAAAAATTTATACTCTCATAACACCTATACAGAAATTTGCACCATTTGGAATACAAAGATTTTAACCTATTAATTGGCCATTTTAACATGAAGTGAAGTAACTAAGTTCTAAAACATGCTCTGGAGGGCAAAAAACTGCTGCTAGGTGACAAAAATCCAAAGCTTTGGAAAGGGAAGCTCAGACACTAGACACTGAATCTCATCCCATTGAAACTGGTAGAGCTCAGTGGACCTACGGATGTAGAGTTGCTTATTGCAGAAGTATCAGATTTATTAATTTTTTAGATTGCTGCCTTAGTTCATTGTAGTAGAAGTCTGATTCCTTACTGTATATAATATTTCTTCTATATCCAAAAAGTTTTTAGATTTTTTTTTTTACTTTTAATTTGGAAAAAGAGCTGTGAATGTTCAGATGTCTCATTCAAGAGTAACACATTTTGCAGAAAGTGTAATGATGCAACTTGTTCAGCAATAATGAGATATTAAGAATATTTAATGGGATTGCACTGTCCTAATGTGTGTGCATGTCTGATCCATGATTCAGATTTTAGATGGTTTGAATCACCTTCTTTAATGGCTGTGTCATGTGTCTCTGTTGACCATAGAGAGAGGTTTTTGGGGGTGAGATTCTATCTTAGGTGACTAACTTGGGTAGAACAAAACATACAGAGTTTACTCCTGTTTTCAAGGTGAATTCACAATCAATAGGGCAGTCATCCTCACCACCTAGCACAGCTCTGCACTGCCAGACACCTGCTGTGACTCCAGGTTTCCCTGCTTCCACAGCTATGTGCAGGCTCCCCTCCTGCAGATCCCCCTGCACAGCTCCAGGAATTGCTCTCCCTCCTCTTTATTGAAGGAAATTCTGGAAGACTGATTTTTATCCTGGGTGGCAATTGGCAATTAATTAACACAGCTTTCAGAATCGTCAGAATATTCCACCTTTACATAGGTAATGTGTATGGAAAAAGGAGGATGAAATGTCTAACGCACCCCTTTTACAGGATAGAATAAAACAGTCATGTGATGATGCAATAGGATCACCACAGTGCTATATGTGAGCTTACAAGAGTGTTTTCAAGGTACACAGACATTTATATGGCTACATGATTAAACATGTACTTATTTTTCCTACTGCTCTTTTTTTTTTTTTTTCAAAAATCTAAGCATAAGCATACAAAATGAGATTAACACTACAGTGACACAGTCACCAAACTCCATAATCAGATGTGCCTGTGTTACATTGTTTTCTTTTCATGTTGTTTGCATTCATTTTTATTCCAGAAAAGTAGAAACAAGTGCAGAATACATACTGTGGAGTAAAGCACCCTGAAGGCATTTATACAAACCCATCCCCTTATTGTTCATTGCACTGAGAAGCAAATGGAAAGCTGAGATTCCTCAACAAATGCAAAACAAGAGGCAGAAACATAATCTCATCTTTTCTCAGCATGCAGGCAAATCTCTTGTGCTATTCTCTATTCTCTAGTGCTGGAATTATTCAGCTTCTGAATAGTATGTTCAGACTGCTTGGTAAGATGATTCTGATTTAGAAAGTCCTTAAGAAACCATTCTGCAAGTGGATGAAGGAGAGAAAAGACGATATGGGGCATGCTGTACACCAGTTCAAAACTCTGTTTTGGAAGAATTGGCTCTGCCGTGTGAGGCAACCGGTGAGTTTTTGGAAAAGATTAAAAAAATTACTACTTTATATCTTCTTTTAATATATGTTGGAAAGAGTGTTATCTATTGATTTTCCCTTTTCACTGCAGATTGTTAAAGATAGGCTGCCTGCAAGTGGGTCTTGTTTTGCCATTAGTCTCCTAATTGATGAAAACACAAGTGGAGATTGTGTTGTAATTCTAAAATGACCAAATACAGCAATCGTCCCCAATTTGCAAGTGAGATAGGAAACCTCATGAACATTTTAAAGAACCACAGCTTATCATTTAATTATCATTAGGTATTACCAGTGCTTGTAGGAGTGGCTAGGGTGAAAATTAATTTTCTTCAAATTGCAGGTACTTGTTAGTAATGTAAGAAAGCTTTGCACAGTTGTGATCAAAATCTAGCTATGGAGAATGCAAGGATTGTCTATTACAAGTGTATATGCTTCTAAATTTCCTTTCTTATCCACTCTACAAAGCCTAACTTAACTATTCAAATTCTGATGCAAAAGAATGTCAGCTACTTCAACAGCAGTCAAAATAATACTCATATGTGAGATGAAAAGTCATTGTTCGCTTTTACTGTGATTGACATGATTTTTTAATTTAATATAGAAAGAAGTGAATTTTCTCAAGTGGATAACATTTTTTGTGGAAAAAAAATGTCACTTCAATTAATATTTCTCATTGATTTCCCTTGCCTGCAATGATCTGGGGATTTGCAGCGAGGCATATTGGCTGCTTTGGATAGGTTTGCCTACAGACATACAGCTTTTCAGAAATATTTCACTTAAATAAAATCATGATTCAGAGAGAGAATTTCTTCTAGAAATTATTTCAAGTGATGTTTTTTAATGTGAAAGACATTTTGGGGGGAGGAACACTGCTGGTTATAATCTTCTCCATTCCCAAACACTTCTGCATGCTCCCTGTTCCTCGTACTTCAATTGGTGTGCATTACATGGCTTCTCAATATCTCTTGTTCTCCTCCATGCTGATCTCTTTCACTTCTTGCTATGTCTAGTTTTCCCCTCCTATAATTTTAAAAGAGAAAATCTTCATTCATGTAAGTTTTAAGTTTGTCTTAATTGGTAGCTATCCTGAAGAGAGAGCTCAGTAAGATGCAGACTTCCCCAAACTAGGAATTACAGTGAATGAGCCAAAGTAAGCTTAATTCTGCCTGTTCAGAGAGAGGAGCTGCCCTGAAGAATGTGAAAAACCTCACTGTGTGAACACTGAGCCATGAAGGCTCTCTACCTGTAGTTACACAAGGAGAAATCCAGGTGGATCACCCACCTTTGCAAAAGGCAGGTCAGACCCTTGTGAATATGAATAGAGAAGCATCTCCTGAAAGATCTGATGTGTTTCAGCTCTGTATTATATTGTGTGTATCTATCTGTAGAAGGCAATTGTCTTCTCATGGTTATTTTTTGGCAGTTAGGGCTAGAAGCCAAGTATGGTCTGTTGAGCTAATGATGCGTCAGGGGTGTCGTGTGGCATTAGTTGTTATTACATATTGAAGGGTGAAGGGCTTGTGAAAGACTTGAGTGTTCTGTAAAGAGCAGGTGTTTTGACTGAAATTCAGACAGGTGTCAGCACCTCGTATTAACATAGCTCAAAGGCAGCACAGGATAACATGTACATTTGGACATTAGTTGGAGTTTGAAATCACAGTTGTGTAGAAGACACCTCATTTTTTTTTTTTTTTTCCCCCCCTTTTCCCTCAGAAGTTTTTGCTGCTGAGCTACAGCTTCTGGAAGGTCAGGAGATACATACTACCAGGCAACTGTATTACTTAAGCTTTCTATCACTTCAATTACTTAATTATTTTATATAGTATTTATTTTCATCTAGATTTGTAGATAGGTAAAGGATGAAATGTGATTCCCATTGTCCAGCCACTTGCCTTGCCAGACTACTGAAGGGCAGGCCCTGACTGACAAGGACTTTGCTGGCCTGGCATCTCTTTTGGCTCCCTGCCCTTTAGGGAGCAGCTGGCTGGTGCTGTACCCTGACTGCTAGCTTAGGTTGCTGTGAGCACCAGGGAGCCCAGCCTGTGGTTATCCATGATCTCCCACCTTTAAACCCCCCTGAGCTCTGGTCTCCCACAGTCCTGATCCCCTGTCAGAGCTTCTCATGGGACCTTCCCTCTTTCCCCCAGCACTGGCCCCAGGGGTCGATGGTGTGTGTCTTTGTGACCCTTTCCAGCCTTTCATGGACAACCTGGTGACGCATCCTCCAAGTCCCTTTCCTTACCTGGTATACCTGGCTCCACTGCACTCCAAACTAGTCCAATAACATCCTGCAGCAAGGGCACCACTCCACAGCAGGATGGGGGCATGGGGATGAATGTGTCAGGGAGAGAAGGCTGCTGATAGGGCCCTGGGTGTGCTGCTAAGCCTTAATGGCTCTGCCCAGCCTCACCTGGGGCCAGACCTCAGCTTGAAATGGGGCTGCTGGATGCTCAGCTCTTGCTTGAGGGAAGTTGAAGGAGTACCATTCTTCAGCTTAGCTCCTGTGCTTAGCTGCTGTCTTTCTGGTTTGATTGTGGTTATACCTTATCACTGTGACCCTGGCCTGTGGATCCATATGTTTGGTTGAAGCTGGCCATGATGGCTAGACCTTCTCTGCTTCCCTCCTGGGGTCCTGTGGGATGGGTCCCCAGCTGGTGAGGCCCCTGCCCTGATGAGAGGTGCTACCATGCATGGCTCCTTCAGCCTCAGGAAGCAGCCAGTCCTTGCTGCTCCTTTTTTAAAATTTTTTTTTTATTTTTGGTTGGCTCCTATTGGGTTTGGAGTGTGTCCAGTTTAGATAAGCAGCAATTTCTCTACATTTCAGGAAGCCTTTGGTTTCTTGACTTGTGCTCAACTGAGCAACCTTTTTCCCCCAGGGAAATTGGATTTTTTTCTTAAGTATTATTTTACTTTTCTCAGGTATTTTTCTAACATACCCATGTTTAGAAATCACTTCCCCAGTGGGATTTGATTCAGCTCTTACAGCTTAGAAATATGATTCTGAGAAGCTAATAGCCTCTAATGGAAGATCTCTAGTGTGGTTTTCTGTCACTTCTATTATGTTTCTGTTACTGAGTTCGGTATTAACACTTTGCTAACACTTCTATCAGTGAGGCTAGAACTCTTTTGAAAGTTGGCTGAATGACTTTTTTTTTTTTTAATTGAGTTGGTTGGGTTTTTTTGGTGTGTGTGTTTGTGGGTTTTTTTTGTTTTGGTTGTTGTTGTGGTTTTGTTTTTGTGGGTTTTTTTTTTTTCCCTCCCCCCCCCCCCCCCCTTTTCCTCCATGCAATCCATTTGGGGGGGTTGCATCCTCTCTGCAGAGGCACGAGCACATACTGTGTACATACTGTAGCTTGCTCAGAGGAGACCTGCTCAAAATCTGTAAGCCTGTCAGTGTACCAGCTTGGATGCCTTTGCTTTGTGGCACTAGAAATGGGAAGGCAGGGAATCAAGAAGTATGGCAGTAGGCGGCCTCAGGCCCATTAGCTTGGTCTCACAACACCCAGCTGCTGGAGGTGCTAAAGGCAGCTTTTAGAGAAAGGCAATTGCAGGTGAAAGAAAGGGTGTAATGCAGTTGGGGAGCCAGGGAAGGACAAGGAGGTATGCTGTTGGGCAGGGTTCAGAGCGGCAGGCTTCAGGGGAGCATGAGGAGTTGCAGCAAGGTGAACAATTTTGCTGGCTTCTTAGGAGGCTCAGGTATGGGAAAACTGGATGTCACTCTCACGTTGTCAAAGTTACTGTGTTGACCAGAGGGAAATGTGTAGTGAAAACTATTTTTGTACTCTGAAAGCAGTGCATTTGGCAAAGCGAGAAGGATTTTAAATAGAAGTCTTTATTACTAATTTGCTTGTAATGATTTTGTTTTCCCTTAGTTATAGCAGGGATATTTAATTTTTACTTAAAAGACATATGAATTTTAATAATTTGTTCCCACATCCTATTTTCTATAGTACTGATGATGTCTTGATTTCCCTTTTCAGATCCTGTCTCTCACTGAAATACTCTGGCCATGTGTACTTTTCTTGATTCTGGCTGCAGTCCGCTTCCAGGAGCCCCCAAAATACAAGGAAAACTGTATGTTTTGTTTCACTTGCGTTCTGTTTTGGTTGCCTCTTCCTGTAGAAACATTTAAAAAATATTGAAGATATCCTAGAAGGGTGGACTTAAATATAGTGGAGTCAAGAGAGACAATCCTACAGTGAGATTCAGTCTTTTCCAGCTGTGGAACTGAACAAGTCGTATTTAGGCAGGAAAAAAAATAAATCAAAGTTTATGGTCTGACTGTCAGACCAGTTTTAGACATTTACTTTGGAGTAAGGTGTATTACTGGGGTTTTAGTTGTACTTATTTCTTTTTATTGACTAATGGAGTTCAGATGACTGACTCAGAGGTAGATAATTATGCAGTAGATATTTAACAATTAGGCAAGAAGAATCTTACCACTACGCACTTCATGAGATTTAGAATGAACCTTTTGTAAAGAATAAATTCTTCCATTTCTATCAATGCTTCAAAAGTTGTTATGACTACCTCCACCTTATAAAGTTCTGGTTTTGCTTTTGTCTTGTCAAATGTTAACTTCATTCAAAAAAGAATGACTTGTAGCATTATAGTCTAATCAGTTTATTCTTCTGTTATTCACAGATTATTAACAGGCTGTGAATAAACCAGTTTGGTAAACTAATTATAGATCTGTAGAGTGAAACACCTGGAGAGAATCTAGGCTACACTATATATATTTACTTTAGACTAGCTCTAGTCTGGGCCCATGGATGCAATGCATGTAATGATTTGAGTACATTGTGTGCTCTTGGGTTACATCTTCTGCTTTGCTTTAGCAGAAAGGGATCCAGTGTACATGCTCAGAGAGCTTTCTAAATTTCAAGTGTATCAAATGAAAATAACTCATCTGTAAATGGCACCAATCATTCACAACTCAAAATTCATTATTTTATATGTTGGCTACAGTTCCTGAGTAACGGAGGATAGTTTGGCTAACAGTGCAATTGCTAATGGTACCTGTCTTAAAAATATTGGCACCTGAATTTAAATAAAATTAGAAGTTTAAGTATCATGTACATGTAGTAAATTCACCGCTTTTTCATCTTTCAATTCTGAATATTCAGTAAGAGTGCTAGCCCAAGTTCTAGCTTTCTTATCCCCTTCTCATTTAATTCCCATAATTTTGATGTAATGGTTGCCAAAAGAAGGTTATCCAGAGGATGAGGGGAATCACCTTTCAAGTATTAGTTTAACTGTTTTAAACAGAGAATTGAAGTTAAATTGGAACCCTACAGCAATTCCTTGTATTTCAAAATAAGCAAAAAGTTCCCTTCTGTCTTGACATTTAAATTCTCAGAATTATGGAGAGATACATATGGAAAAGTTTCTGTTTGGACAGTCTTGATTCAGACATTGCTGAACATTAGTTTCTTCATCTGGTGAAAGCCTGGGAGAAAAGAATTACTATTTTGTGAAGAAGCCTATGTACTAATCTAGGTCACAAGTCATTTTGGGCAGAGAAGGTAGAAAGCATATGATATAGCAAGGGTGTTTGTAACGGAAAAATCAGCTTTTCAGTAACTGCTCTCAAATGTTATACCTTGTTGTTACAGTCTGACACAGAATTTATTCATTTTGTGTGGTGAATTGTTTTCTCTGAAATGGGACATCTGCCATCAAACAATTTCATTGTTTGCATGTGACAAAACCACTTTCTAGGAGAAGGGAGCACAATGTGACAGTATAGGTTTGTAAGTCCAGTGTCACTGGGTTTGATTCTGTTGCTGCTTGATTTTAGGTTACTTAGAAGCCCGAGACTTACCAAGTCGGGGTCTTTATCCTTTCATGAGGACCCTTTTCTGTAATGTTGGTTCAAGATGCAAGAATATTAGTTACACAACACAGAAAAACAAACGCTTAAGGTGAGTTACATAAATTTGCCAGAGATGTCAGTATCACAGTGCATCTTTTTCTACAGCAAAGTTTCTTATTGTCTTGTATATAGGTAGAATAGGAGCTTTGTTACTCTGTGCCAAAATTTTCCTTCGATGTCCTTATGAATGTAGAAGCTGTGGGGCTTAGTCATACCTCTTTCTAATTTTTTATGCTTTTCTTGGTCATTTCATGCTGTTATTAGAAACTGAAAACTGTTCTAGGGGGGGTGAAATTGGAGAGGTACCTTGTGATAGTCTTGTCCTTCACTACTGCCATCTGAGAGCATACTTTTATCCTTCACTAGAAAGGCTTTCATTACATAAAGGTGAGACTGAGTAACAAAGGATATCAGACATGAATTTAAACTTTGAATATGTGGGAGTGTACATGGAGAGAGAAATAAACACAGCAAAGCAAAACAAGGATCGCTGTTGAGTAAGACTCAAAGTGCTTAACAGGAGTAGCAGAAGTTCTGTAATAAAAAACTTGAAAAAGTAGTCTGTAAAAGGCCTTGTCACAGGATCACAGAATGCGGAATGAACAAAGATGATACTGAATTTGGGCTTTTCCTTTAAGAAATGAGGTAATTTCATCTATTTCAAAATGTTGAAAAGCTTTGAGATGCAAAGACAGTTATGCAAAGTGCCTGAAGGATGTAGCTATAAGCAGCCTTTCAAAATATACAACAGTAAAGTCAAACTGAGGTGATCTAATCAGAATATATGTGTGTATATATGCATATTTATTCCTAATAAATTGAGAACATCTACCAAAAAAATTAAAAAAAAAATCTTAGCAGTTTGATCCAGGTAAGTGTGTAAGAGCATCCAATTTTTATGTTTTTATTATTGTAGAGATTTATAGGTAGCAATAAACTGAGCATGCAGCAACTTGGAAAGCTTCAGTATCGTAGCAATAGGCGATAGTATCAGCCATTTGATCTAGAAAGCCTGTTGTAGTTATTTTTACATGTATAGAATTGTTGATTGAACATAAGACCATACAAAACAAATCCTGTTTATGGGCAAACACCTTCTACATAAATCAATAATTTGTTAGTAGAATTGAAATCTTTAACTTTACAGTTTAAGCCACAAAACTTTATTAGTCCAGATCTGTTACTACTCAAAATCCTCATGTACAGAAATAACAGTATTACAGTAATATCCATGAACAAAGATTCTCCTAATAATAATGCAATTGTTCAACACTTAGTTTCTACTGCTTTCCCTGGGGTTATGCTCACCTTCCCACTGCTGCTCTGGGTCATAAAATCAGTGGCTACAGTCTGGTAGTGGTGGTGTTGCTATGGCAAGTCACAATCTGTAGCCATTTACCTGGAGAATTGTGGTGTTGATGGCTTCTTTTTTCACTCAAGGGTGAACTCAGAGTCACTTATGTATGTTAATGTGCTTTTTATACCTTGCTTATTCTCCACTGATCTGCATCTCTATGATACATCTGAATTTCTATGGTACATCTGAATGTGTAAGGTAACTTTTACTTATGTTACATATTTTGCACTGAATGATCACTTGTTACTACTACCCATACAAAGCTATGGTGGCATTATAGAATGACAAGTGAAAATAAAGCAATAATAAAGCACGGGGTGGGGGGAGGAGGGGGAATTAAAGCTAAACCAAGTCAACACCAAAACTGCAGGTACATTAAGACAAGGTCAGATCAAGCAAAGGTAGCAAGCCTCTGTGCTATGGTCTTGCAAACATGGTACAAAACCTGTATAGCCTGTTATTTGCAGTGACAATACTATATTACTGGGCTATGGAGTTACAAAAGCTGTTGGCCTTTTTAAAAATTGTTTCCTAAAAGGGTAGTTTTTTATTTATATATGCCATCTCAGTGTGTTTAAACCTCTAGAAACTATGAACTATATTGACTGCTCTGCATGCTCATTTACACTGCTTTGACTGAGCTGCCCAAATTATATTTCATCTCAAAAGAATAGCAGGAAAGAATTTCCTGGAGGCAGGCTTAGACCTACTTAAGAATTGGTGAAATTGTTCATTGGCTTTCAATTCTTCAACTGAAAAGTCTAATGCATGCACATATGCATATTTTTACACTAAATAGGCTATACTGAGTAGCATATAGCCTAGGTATGAAAAGGGGGTAAAAAGGTAGAATGAAGTTCATTCTGAGGTCAGGTTATTCAAGCAAGTCCATCAGTATAAATTAAATCAATCTCGGGGCTGCTCTGACCTATGCTGGCTGCCAACAGCCTTAGGAATACAGTGTCAGCTTGATCAGCCAAACATAACTGAATCCTACAATGTCCCTGTGTTGAGTGGAAAGAAGGGGTGGCACAGGAACAGTAATACCAATTATTTTCCCTTTGAGGATTTATATCAAACCATAGGTGCTTCTTTGTAACAATTTTCAGGGATGTTTTTGCATCAAGAATACTGTGTTTATTAAGGGTAAATTAAAGACTGTGTATAGTTTGCATGGGCACTTAACCCATTTGTCTCCACAGTGTATACCCCATCAGTACTATCAGTTGGAAATATAGTTGTATTTTGGAAAAAATAATTCTGTGACTTCTGCTGAAACCTCCCCTTGGAAAGCCATAAACTGCTCAACTAACTCACTGTGGTGAGACCTCACCTGGAGTACTGTGTCCAGCTCTTGACCTCCTCAGCACAAGGACATGAACCTGTTGGAGTGTGTCTAGAGGAGGGCCCCATAAAAGTGATCAGAGGGCTGGAGCACTTCTCCTGTGAAGAAAGCTTGAGAGAGTTGGGGTGGTTCAGCCTGGAAAGGACAAGGCTCTGGGGAGACGTTATTGCAGCCCCTCAGTACTTAAAGACCAATGTAAGAAATATGGGGACAGTCTTTTTAGCCTTTAGTGACAGGACAAGGGGTAATAGGTGTAAACTAAGAGGGTAGATTTAGATTAGACATAAGGAAGACATTTTTTTAGTGTGAGGGTGGTGAAACCCTGGCCCAGGTTGCCCTGAGAGGTGGTAGAAGACCCATCCCTGGAAACATTCAAGGTCATGTTGGATGGGTCTCTGAGCAACCTGCTCTAGTTGAAGATGTCCATGCTTACTGCATGGTGTTTAGACTAGATGACCTTTAAAGGTCCCTTCTAACCCAAAGTGGTCTACGATTCCGTGATTCTATGATTTATCTACAAGTAGTAGCAGCCTGAGCAGTCCCACCCTTTAAGTGTGTTGGAGCTGCAGGTCTGTCTCTGGAATCTTCTTCTGGATGGAGTCTTCAGACCCATGCAATAGCTCTGTCTCCTTTTGCACCTGACTGGACGCCTGGGTTCATCCTGCTGTTTTGGGCTGTTGCTGGAGCCTGTGACCCACCCCTGGGGTCTGCCTGCTGGCTAGGATCCTGGGGGATGGTGCCCCATCAGTGAAGGCATGGCCTCCTCCGGGGTTGCCTTGGATGCTAGCTTGGCCCTGCTCCTGGAGCAGTGTCACTCATGTCAGTCCCTTTCTTGTTACTGGTTTTATTGATACCTGGGCTTCTGTGGTTCTCTAGTGAGTAGTATAGGGAGAGCTCATGTAAGAGAGCAGGTGTGGTAAAACAAAATCAAGGAAGGTCTAAGCAGCAATGACAGAACTGCTTAGAGGGTCAGATTTTTCTTTAATGTTGTGTAACTTCCAATGAAACAAAGAAATAATTCTGCAAGATGCCTATATGTCCACAGCAACTCACTGGAATAGTAACTCTGTGTGGTCTTGTGCTTTTGTACGCTTGTGCTGTGTAGTTGGAAAATAGAAACCTAAGTAATTTTCATGGTCTTATAGATTTTCAGGGAGTTGGGGAGAAAAGGAGATTTAAACATGTGTTTTCTCTGTTTTATAGCCAATTAAGAACAAGTCTGGTTTTAGTTCTTGATTTTTTTTTTGCACATTGTTTTTTATAAGGGTTATAATAGTGTACAACATAGAGGGGAAATATCTTTCTCTGACAGACATGCAATAAACTATTGTCCAGTACATGTATTGGTGTTGTAGATGTCACATCTCCAGGCTGTTCTGAGGTGGTGCAGAACAGAAGCCAACACAGCTGTGCACTCTTAGAGATAAATTTTTAATGTGGTGACAGGGGTGAGGTTGAGACAAGAGTTTGCTGACAGGCTTATGAAAATCACCAGTCTAAATGGCATTGCACATAATAGCTGAGATCTCTGATGAGCTCTGAAATGTTCTTATTGGCATCCTGAGTAACTGGGTGATTTGGACAGAATTAGTGTTTGAGTCATGGCTTTAGGAAATGCCAATTGCTTTTACATGCTCAAAGCGATGCAGTCTTTTTGCTCTTCTGCAGTGTTTTGCCATGGTCAAATCTCTGATTCATAAGTCTTCAGTCTGATTTCTGTCCTCATGCAAGTATTTCTGGAAATGCACAATTAAAGGAAGAGTTACCCTGAATGACAACAAAATTATGTATATATACACTCACCTTCTTCTAACACCCCAGTTTTAATTATTTATGTTCCTTCCTACAAATTACTGGTTTCCTCCCTTTGTTCTTTTTGTCATTCCTTGCTTCTCCTCTGTATTGTTTCTAGCAACTGCTGCTGTTGCATCCTTTACATGTACACAAGTAAGTTAATGCCATGTTCTGCTCCAGAAAGCACATACTGAAGGCTCTCCGGGAATGTAGCAGTAATACAATTAACTATTTTTTTTTCCTGGCACATTGTCTGAAAATTGCTTGTCTTGACTGTCCCTGCAGCTTTTTTTGAAGTCTAGTTTCTTATCTTTTTGACAACATGGTGACATCTTCCTGCAATTTTGTGTAACTTGTGCTGAATTAAGAAACTAGTAACATCTCATAGCATTCTTATTACAAGTTAAATATGGTCCCCTATTACCCTGTTGAAAATACATAAGTCTTTGAAGTTTAGCATTGGTATTCAGCAAATAGAACCTCTGTAATACTCTAATCTGTTTAATAAAAATGATCTGGATAACTAATATCATGCTGGATGCCACTTCCTTTTCTAAAGAAGGTTGCAGTCAGCTCTGACAGTAACCAGAGGAAGGAAGGTGGCAACGATGGCAAAAGAGGGGCACGAGTGGCAGCTGACTGACATCACTCCTGCTGTGGAAATCCCCATTAAGCTAATAGTTCAGAAACAGCACATCCCAGTGGCTGCCCTCGTCCTGCTGAGAGGCTTGTGCATGAGTGTGGTGTTTCTATGAATGTTTCAGGTTGCAGGTGCCATCTTCTCTTCTGTAACAGCTGGGCCTTATGCCTGGTTTTTGGTCCTTCTTTGATACCCTAAATACTTACACTGTCCTACTGTTTCCCAGCTCCCTCTCCAGCTTGACCATCAGCTTGCTTTTCTCTGAAGTTCTCCCTGGAGTAATTCAGAACCCCATGCTCCAGGTGCTGCCACCTGTTGTCTTTAATGCTCCTAGTCTGTGTATCTTCCCCAGTCCCCCTCCCTGTGTACTCTGTGGGACCGTTTGCAGGACAGTGGCTTGTCTCCTCAGTCCTCAAGCCCAGAGAAACTTAAGGGACAGCTGAGCTTGCTGTCCTGCTAGGGCTAGGGGCAGAGCAGGAAGGCTAAGGAGCCTGCTGCTGCCTTGCACAGCACCTTGGGCAGCAGGACCTGAAGCCTTTTGCTCGGCTTCTTAGTTCATAGAAAACTTTACAGCAATCACTGAAACACTTTGAAGGTCAGTGATGAAGATCAGACAGCCTTTTTTCTTTGCTCATATTGGGGGTGCGAGAGTTCAGTGTTTCTCTTGTTTGAAAAGCTAATGCTAAACAGACCCTGTTTATTTATTACATCTGCTACTTACCTGCTCCGAGACCCACTGAATGCTCTGCTCATGCAGTGTGAGGCTGAATGGTTTCTGGGCTGAAATTCAGATTAGCAGAAGTGGCTAATGTTCACACAATTCAGCCTGTGTTATTGTGTGTGCTTCTGCTATATATCAAACAGGTGGCCGCAGAACATAAAGTTAGACGCCAGGAGGGTTTTTTAATGTTCCCCTGCACTTTATCAACCCAAGCTTTGCAGTTCTAAGGTGCAGCAGAGTGAGCGGGTGGGGATAGAGCGAGTTACTGACTCCCCTCCTCATTATTATCTGTGCAGCCTGCTGTTGGCAGGGAGGCCGGGCAGCACCAGCAGCCCTGGAGACAGCATCTAACCCAGCCATATGTTCCTATATGAGTCCTTTTCCCCCAGAGCATTACTGTTTGCAATGCTTCTAAAAACAGGGACACTTTTACATGGGGATGCAAGGCTTATATCTAGTCTAGAAGGTAAACAACATGGGTTGAAATACTGGGTTTATGCTCCATTTCTCTGAATACTTGTGATTATTTTAAGTGACCTTGTTTTCTGTGTTTACTTGTCAATTTAAATTTCAACAAGTATTTTGGAAAAAAAAAATCTGTTGAAAATCCTGTGGAAAGTGAGTTAGAGTATTGTTTTTTAAAGTTCTGTATTGATTTGTTTTAACCAATGTGGGTTTTGTTATTCTGGTCAAGCACTGGCCACTTGTTCATGCTGAAATAGCCCAGTGCTAGGAAGTTTTCAGTATGTAGCTAGTGTTTCTATTCTTTACCAAATACCAGGGTTTCCAGCTGTCTGAAATTTCAGGAAGTAGGTGTGTTTGTAATATTGGAATTTCATTTTCATAAGCAATGCTGAAGTGCAGTTATTTATCACCCTAAAAGCTGCCCTCTGAATAACAGAAGCCTACTTTCTAAAACTCGATTAAAAAAAGTAAAAATAAATGTGGTGAAGAATTGTTCTGCTTTTAATCCATTGAAGTTTGAGGCTCGTGAAAGTGTTTTCCAAAACCCTGCTGTACGTCGGCCAAACTGGGATTAAAATAAGCTATGCTGAAACAGTCAAGAACTTCATTGTTTTAAGATTAAATTTTCTTCTCATCTTTTAGTCTGAAGTTGTAAGCTAGCTCTGTAGGTGCATGAAAAAATGAGGATCAGGGAGGGAGAGAAATCAGAAAGCAGTGGCTGATAATTTTGCTTTGGTTTGTGAATCTATCTCATTAAGTTTGTGGGTTTTTTGGTACCAGTAAGTAAGAATTGTACTTGAAATTAGTATTCACATACAAGTTTGAAAAGAAATTAATGTATTTCTTGATTATATTTTTGTAAGTGGGGCTTATGTGACAGTTCAGTGTGCTTCTAATGAAAAATAGTAAAATTTTTTGCTACACAGGACTTCACACTAAGATATTTTGAACTTATAAAATAGACCAAAATTCAACTGCCTAACATGCTAAAGATGCTTATTGCATTGTTTATGGTGCCTTAGGAGAGTCTAAGTAATTTTTTGTCCTGTGAAGAGGTGCTTAAATGACTGTGACTTCTGATTTAATGTTGTGCTGGAAAGTTATTGTGCTATTAAGTAGCCACCAGATGGTAGTATGATAGAGATAACATGTACCAGAGGTTTAGCTTTAAGCTAAAATCGGAGGAAAACAGTAGTAATGAGTACTGTTTTTATAAGTTCTTCCTGGTTTCAGCTAGAAACATGCATTTGTTTGCATGTATTTGGGGGAAGGAAAAAAAAAAAGAAAAGCTGTTGTATCCCAAATACAAACTAGAGGTTTTCCTAACAACAGACACCTTTTGTGTACGAGTCAGCATAAGGCAAAATTATGTAGCCAAAGACACCATTCTTCTTGCTTTTCAAATAGAAGGGTATCTTGAGGAGCACATCATCTTGAATAGACATATCTTTATTAGTGTGGATGCTTTTTTATTAAAGTGGTGGAATGGTTAATATAGTTCTGTTGCTTAGTAAACTAACTAAAGAGGAAGTGCTGACTTTCTTCAGGGCTCAGAAAGAGAGATTTACCTATATTTCATCTGGTGACATTGACCAATTTACCTGTACTATTTGCAGCATGTTGCCTTAGGTGCAATAGGAAAGCTTGAACTTCAGGGTAGAATCCATCAAAGAAACATCACCTGGACTTATAAGAAACCAGGGAGAAACTTGAGAATGCTCAGGGATATCAGAGACTTCTTTGTATCTGTCTTTGGCTACTGCCAGAATTGAATTACTGGTGTAAGTGAGCAGCTCCAGCTCAGCAATTTTTTCATTGCTTTCATGAAGCTTTGAGACTCAGTGCTGCAACTGGCTCATTAATGAACTGAACTGTATAAAGGTTGTGTAAAAGCATAATAAGTAAGAAAAACAGAAACAGAATACTGTTGTGAATATGTATACACATTTTTCAGCTACTTGCTTCCAGCTTGTAATTACCTTCCCCGTCCCATTTCTTTCTGTGAAAAAGTACTGCAGGCATCCAGAGTGGTCCAGAATGGGTCACAGGACCCGGTCTAGACTTCATGAAAGAGGTAGCAGAACTTGCAAAGGGTTTTATGGAGACAACTGAGAAAGCCACAGCTTTAGAAAAGCTATGGGAGGAAAACTCAAAGTTTTCAGGTAAGCTGTGATCCTTCTAGTAATGAATTGCTCTGTCTATCAGGTAGTGATAACCGTCAAAGAGAGATATATTCTTTATCTTAAAAAAAATCAAATGAACAAACTAAAATTTTAGCTGTTGTGAAAAAAGTAATTTTTATGACTACTATTACTGTGGCCATTATAAAATTATCAGAAAAGAATGTTAGCTTTCTAAAACTATGTCCTTGTTTTACTACTTGATAGTTAACAAAATACAGTGAGGGGAAAGGTTTAAAGGTAAAGATTAAAAATCTGAGTATGTGGTTACTTGGTCTAACATACATTCAGAAGTAATTTATTAGGATTTAAGTCTTTCCCTCTAGGTTTTTATCTTGTACTGGAGAGTATAAGGATAGAAAACGTCAGTAGGTCACACCTGGTAATCTTTAGGCTTGTTTGCCTCACACTGAAAGGATGAGACTGGAAACACCAAGGTCTGATGCACCTGCTCTGTTCCCACCCATACTGTGCAGCCTTGCTGCTGTAGCAGGTGAACATTTAAGATCTACTGCTACCCTGCATTTCTGGCTGAGTTTTCAAGAGAAAGATTTAGGCAAGAGAGTAGTTTTCATGCCTGGTTGTCTGGGAGCTAGTGTGTTCATCTGCTTTTGTTTATGTGATGATTTTGCCTTGCTGAAAAGCAAATGGTAAAGCAATTTTGTATAAAATGTTTCTGTGATAATAATAAAAAATATTGGAAAGCACAGAAAATCAAGCAGATCTTTCTATGGTATTGTTTCAAATGCCTTTACTCCTGTAGAAATGCCCTTTGAGCACTACATGCTAATGCTTCTAAAATCGATTCTTTGGAAGTTTTTGACGATTTTTTGTAAAGGAAACTATTTGATTTTACAGGGCTCCATAACATCACCACTACTTTTAATGTAAGTACTTTTACAGCCTATTTCTAAATTACAGTTCTGGCTTTTGAGGCACCTTTACTGTCATGGTTAGAAATTTGTATCTGATCAAGTTGTAGTAAACTACCTTTAAAAAAACCAGGTGTGCTGTTGGAGGAAAAAATATCCTGTAAATTTGATAGAGGTTCAGTGTTTTCTAGACTACTGATTTAAACCAGTCTTGCCTGTTAGCTAAAATCCACAGCTATTTGAAGGCTAGTTGTTCATTAGGGGCCACTTAAATGTGCATCTGCCAGACCTCGTGTAGCTGTATAAAATCACATTACAAAATGTCTTGTAAAGAACTCTTTTCCTAATGTGCACTCATTATTAAAAAAACCTCAAAAACTAACTAACCAACCAACCAAATTAAATAAACCCAACCCAAAACTTTAGAAAAAGGACTGTAGTGAGATGGAAAAGATGAGGCTTTTGCTTGGATGAGATTACATGGTATTCATACTTGTGATCCGATAAACATGGCAAGCACATGCAAGTGGGAGTGAAGGAAGAAAGATATGCAAGATGCATAATAATTCCTTCCAGAATCTATTTGGCAGTTTATGTGAAATGAGTTTGGTCTTTCTGCTGTCCCTAAGGTCTTTCGATTTCACAATCTCAACAAAAAGAGGAAGGCTGAATGGGCACAGTACTGGATCTCCATTACTGTCAGATTTGTACATTTCATGGATCGCTGGTTTCACTTTAAAAAGATTTTAAACTGAATTTTCTCCATATTTGATTGATTGCAACTGTTACTTCATGAAACCTAGATTTCCAATTTATAATGTGAAATTGGATGGCATTTTTATAGTAACATTTTTTAATTGCTCATGAGATACTTGATGGAAAGCAGCTCTATCATTATGAAATTTCAGGAATGGAATAGAAAATAGAAAGAATCTCTTTATCAACATAAATAAAATATTTAGTTGAAAGTAGCCTATGATTATTAGCAACAGAACTTGTATACACAAGCTCCTTTTTGTATAAACCATGCTTATGTTGCCATTATCTAAAAAAGCCCTAGCAAAACTCTAATTTAGAGAAGCAAAGACTGCATATTAATACAAGGTCAATAGTGCCTATGTTTTGCATAGGCATCTAGTAATGTAGTCCTACAAAAGAAGTGGTTTTACCCCAGTCAATACTTCCTTAGAGAGCCATTCTTATATTCTTTGATACCCCCTCACACCCCCAGGGAGCTGCAAGGCAAGAATGGCATGTAAGTTGCAGCCCCCTGGTCTTTATATGCTAGACATAGAAATTAATTGCAGGGCTAAAGAGTTCCTTGTGTTTGAGCTCTCAAAGATAGCCCTCCTCTTAGGGAAAGAGTTACCCTTCTGAGCGGAAAGAGGTTGCTTAGCTTTTCTGCCAGCTCCATTTTCCATCAGAGAAGAGAAAGATACCTAAAAAAAAAAAAAGCTGCCAAAAGTTTGATGTGCCACCAAAATGATGTGGTTAAGTAGCAAAGGGGGGGTAGTGGAAATAACAGGCCCCTGGGGGTTTTTTGTGAGTTTGTTTTTGGTGGTTGTTGTTAATGGGAGTGTGTTTTCTTCACATAAAGATGGACTTGAATGAAGTGGAGGAAATGATTTCTACTGCTGAAAACCTGTACAAGCACCCATATTTCTGGAACTTTCTTCATTTGCTTCCTCATCTTCAAATGAACAGCTTTTATACAGAAGATGATTTAGCTGCCCTAGCACAGTTTCTGGAAGTTATTCAAAAGTAAGTACTTTTACACTCTCCAAAGAGCTCTGTTTTAATGTTTTATTTACAGTTCTTGTTCACTGGGTATTTAATAAAATAATCATCCTTATCAGTGTAAAGAGGCTGAATTTTCTTCTGTTTACCAGATTCTGCTTTTATAGAGGTGGGGAAGGAGTCTTCATCCATTCTGATTCCTTCATAACTGTTTTTTTCATCTATGTGAAACTCAGCAGAGATTCCCTAGGAGTCTTCAAGCAGTAGTTTCATGTTAGCAGTGGCTGAAATAATATAATATGAGCCATTACATAATATGGCTTTGAACTTAGTAATATGTTTTGGGAGTCTTTGAAAGACAAAATATTTCCATATGAATATAACAAAATAATAGTTTGGATTCTAATCAACTGAATATGTATGTGGCACTTGGTCATCATCAGGAAAATTATTCCATTTTGTTTCTCAAGCCTCTTGCTATCAGAATAGCTTTTAATTTCTCTTGCAAGAATTGAAGTTGTAAGAGAAAATTCCATGGAGATTATATTATGAATATGAAACTTTTCTGCCTTAATTAAAGGACATTTGGATTCAGAGGAAGACATGGCATCAAAAGCACAGACTAAGACAAGTAACCACAGAAATTTTCAGTAAAATAAGGGAATCGTTAGGGAAAAAGTCAGAAATGTATTTGCCAAATGGCTAGCTGATTGTATTTAGTTGATAGGTAATTGTCATTGCAGTCAATTATGTTCATAAAGCTACGGGAGGCCACCGAGCCTGGCTGCCCATGCAAGACTGTCCGTGAACTCCCCAGCCTTTCCCTATGGGGAGGCAGGGGCCCAAAGACTTTGAATGGGAATTTGCTGTGCTAATTCTGTCATCCTTTGGCATTCCACTCCCTGTTTTCCTCTGTTTTCCTAAAAAAAAAAAAAAAAAAAAAAAAAGGCAGTTAGGTTTTTTTTTTTTTTCTTTTTTTTTATGTGGGGTTTTTTTTTGATGGTTGTTTTTTGTGAATCTGGGAAATAAGTCTTTTGATTACAGTATATGAATTGCAACTGTGTTGGGGCTTGCTTTCCTTGTCTCCTCTCACCCCCCTTATGCCCAAGTCATTTGTAACCTTATTCCAGATTGTTCTCTGAACTATTAACATGAAAGCTGAATTAACTGTGCTTGTAATGCTTACGTTTGAGAAGTTGTCTTTTCAGACAAACTCTCAGTGTATCAGTATTCCTGAGGTAAAACAGGAACTTGCCTATAAGTTTATGGTTGTTTCCTCTTCTGCAGCAGTAAGCAAAGACAGCAGTAACCACTGGCTGCTATGATGGGTCAAGTTATTAATCAGTTCATATAATGTCAGCAGCAATTTCTCTACCCTGAGCCTGTAGCACAGGCAGAATGAGAAGGGGATAAAAGTGATGCGTGTTCATGGTTGTGGCATTTGTCTTCCCGTGCAGCTGTCGTGCATGCTGAGACCCTGCTTTCCAGGAATTGGCTGCACATCTGCCCGTTGATGGGAAGTAGTGAATTAATTCTTTGTTTTACTTTGCTTGCATATGAAACTTTTGCACCACCCATTAAACTGTCTTTATTTTGATCCATGAGTCTTTTTGCCTTCCTTTTTTTTTTTTTTTCTTCCTCTCCTGAGGGAGAAAGGAGTGAATGAGCAGCTGTGGAGGTGCTTGTCTTCCAGCTGAGGTCAACCCACAAGTGATCAATAAGAGGAGACTCAGACATTTACATTTGGATTAGTTCAGGTGTTTTTGTTTGTTTGGGGGTTTTTTTGGTCATGTTTTTGTTTGGTTATTTGGTTTTCATTGTTGTTGTTTTGTGGTTTTTTTCAGACTTTGGTGCCCTTCAGTGACCAAATCTGTGACCATTAATACAATGTGGAAAGCAAACCACAAGAAAACAATGCCCACTTCTTGACTAGCTTTGTATTACTGATATAAGTTTAGTCATATCTCAGGCAGAACTTAGTCAGAAGAAGGGTTGAAAATTTTTCAACTTCTCCCACTTCCTGTGCTGTCCTATGTTTGCTGTGCCCCTTTATAGGTACTTAACAGAGACTTTTCACACCTACTCGTTGTTTTTTGTTTGTTTTTTTTTCCCTCTACAGATTGAATGGAAGTAAAAATGTGTGCTCTGTCCATCCTGCCTTGTTGTGGGGATAACTGGGACAATGCCTGTGGTGGTTCTGCTCTCATGTTTTGCTCTCACATTTTATTTTTCCTTAGTGAAACTCTAACTGTAAAATCTCAGCTTGTGTTTTTTTATGAAAAGTCTGATTTGACAAAACATGTTTTTCAACAACAACAAAAAAATTAATGGCTTGAACATCATCCTTTTTTTTTTTTAATTAAGGCTTTTCAGTTTTTCTGAGTGTACAGAGAGCTTGATTCTTGTTTTATTTTTCACTTTCAGTTCCTTAACATCATTGAAGGATGTAGGTATGATGCCATTGGGCCAAAGTTCCTATGAAGTGTTGAGAACAGCACTGAATTTAGCAACTGCCTTAGTACAGGATAGGAGCTTAGAAGGTAAGGAATTTCAGATTTTCTTTGAGGTACCCATGAGTGTGCTGGCAATATGTGATAGCAGTAACTAAATTCTGCTAAATTCCTAATATCAAAGGTCTAAGAATTGACCTCTATTGCTGTAGTTCTAACCCTTTGCTTTATTGATCTGTTTCATAAGTACTAATAACTAAATTTCAACAGACAGGTCTAATATATTGTGTTTAGAAAGATCTTTCAGTGGTGAATTTTTGAGAGAGACTAAATCAATACAAAGGACAATTTCTTCCATTTGATATAAGGATAGCCTCTTGTTTTGGACATGCATCTTAAACATTGACTGCTTAACTTGAAGTTTCATTCTTCTGTTGTTATAAATTCTGCTGTCAGCTGAAGGGCTACATTTGTTTTCCCATGTACTGCTTGAGTATGGGAGATGAGTTTAACTGGAGAGGGTAGGCTGTCCCCAGGACAACTCCTCAAGAAAAGGTCAGGAACAAGCTTCATTGGCAAACTCTCTGGTGGCACACAATTAGATTCTAGGTGCAACTGTCTACTCTGCATGGAAGGTCAGGCTAAAAATATGTGGTCTTAAATCCCACTTCAACTGTCAAAATGCAGCCCATATAGGTACAAAGGTGATATGCTGGAGCCCTTGCACAAAAGGTGAACTTGAATTTCCTGGATCTTCTGGTTATCTTCTGGTTCTCTCCCTTTCATTAATGATTCATATCTAGCCCATGCACACACATTTGCATGACTACATTGGGAATTAGACACACAGTTCAGAAAGGCACCCTGCTGGGTCTTCCAGAAATCACTGAGCAGGGGCATCTCACTGTCAGCATATCAACTGTCAGAATACCATCAGATAAACTGACCTTGCCATACTACTAATGCAATCATGGATTTTATCCTAGTGCTACTGGTGTTCAGGTACACACATTTTATTTATTTTTTTCCAAAAAGCTGGGAACATGGTACTGGGATCTCATAAAATATGAATCTCAAGAAACAACATGAATAAAAAGCAGTAATTATGTAAACAGAAGGTTTTATTTCTTTCAGGTTTTCAGTACAATCTTTCTCTCAGGGATGTTTTGTGGAATCCACATGCTGTGAGAACAGAACTTGAATCCAGGTTTGGTTTTAGTGATCTTCATGTTAAGAACCTGCTAAGTTATACAGCACAATTAACAAAGGTAAATAATTTGAAAATTTCAGTGTCCCTCTCTTTCTTCTTTGTTTTTATTTGTGCAGGGATTTTTTTTTTTATGCCTTACAGAAGTTATAGTCATGTCTTAAATTTGTGAAGCAGCTACAAGACTGCTAGATGTCCTGGCTTCATTCCCATCAAAATAAATGTATTTAGCTTCATTTCTGCAGATGAAGATGCTGATAGGTCTAGCTGTGTGCATAATTAATTTAGGCTTCTCTGTACTCACCACTGTGTATGGCAAAGTCCTGAGTTTATTGCCCAATCCTGAAGAGAATTTTGGGCATTGCTTCCCTAAGCTTTTAAACTAAATCCTAGATTTGAAGCTGCCTGGATTACTTTGGGAGGTAGCATTTTTCATATGGTTTGGTTTGCTGGACAAAGAATGCCTGTTTCTTCTGTGCATAAATTAAGGTACCTCAACCATCCTTTCTTCTCAGTGGTGCAGTCTTGATATGAATGTATTTGATTGATGAGTTGTCTCATTGGCAGTATTTAAATATACTGGTGATGTGTCAGATTTTTGAAGAAAATCTCTTTTTCCCCAAGAGGACTTTCTAACCTGTCTTCTAGATTAAAATGTTTTGTTCTGATGGTCTGATTTAAACTGCAGAAGCTTGAAACATCTTTTGAATTTCTACTAAAGTCCACAGTTTTTGTAGAGAATGTGTTGGTATTTTTCAGAAATCTGCTTGTTCTTTGCCAGGTACAGTATGAATTTCTACTCCTTCTGGAGCTCATTATAAAAATAGCTGATTTACACAAAGGGATAGATTAAAAAAAATAATAATTCCTTTTGAATGGTCTTCTAATGAAATATCAATAATAGCTGGTAAGGAACTGAATTTAAATGCAGCCTGGTAGCTATGGCTGGCTGTGTAGTCTCAAGCAACTGAGATTGCTAGCTATTTAAACCAGCATCTTGATACTGTGTGCTTGTGTTAGGGCATTGCAAAAAGTGGAAAAGTATAAAAGGAAATATGGCAGCCTTGACAACATCTGAGCACTTAAATTCTGTATCTAATGCCTTAGCTTGTTTGGTGTCAAAATATTTTCAAAACTTGTAATAAATTTTTGAGTCATCATTGAATGGAGTTAGGATGTAAAGTATCTCAGAGACATTAATAGGGAGAATTAAAATGTGCTACATTATTTTTGTATGCTGAATCTTTCAACATGGAATTTAGAAGTCAGGTTACGAGGAAAAAATTCTGGGTTCTTGGCCACACTGCTGAAACATGCAAATTCCAATTTAAGACTAATCTGTTGCATGTAATCATTGGTTGAGATATATTATTGTACTGAATGCTTTTTATACCAGTAATTTTTATAATTGTGAAGTTGCTTTTCTACAGTTACTCAATGCAGAATTCTAGTGTAGGTGTACTTTATCATTGCCAAGTTAGTTCAGAATTAGCCTGCAAATTACTGTAGAAGTAGTAACACTGGTGTAGCTACATGGTGAAAATTGCTTGCATATGCAAGCATTTTGCCTGCTGTGTAAGTCCCCTAATGGGGCCACTGGTATTTTATACAGCACTCTGCATGTGGAGTACTTTGAAGCATGTGCCCCAGAACATGAGGATGGATTAAATGGGCTTTGTTCTCACCGAAGGAGGCTATGGGATATTCTTTTTTCACTAGTTATGTGAATTGATAGTAAGGATAACACTCAACAGCTCTCTTGAGATACTCATCAATTTCTTATGTCCCTGCCAGATTCCCACAGGAGAGACACTGGAGCAGTTTGTGTGTTCTGCTTTGTCCAGTGTGGCAGAAGATGAAGCAAACAAAGAGACTAATGAAGAAGGCTGTATTGCTGCACAGCATGAGGCCAAACTGTATCTTGTTCATGCTGTCAGCAAGCTCAGCCTCTATGGACAGGTGCACTTCAATAAGTTAATAGATTAAATTCCTATTTTTTGCATGTAGGCTGTCAACAGTAACTCGCTTAAAAGATCTGAGTTACCTATTCAATGCTACTGTCATTAAATTTTTCATCTTGCTAATAAGACAAAGTAATCCTTATAAAGAATCATTACAGTGGAAGTATAATCTATCACTGTGTGTCCACTTAATCAGATTTTCTCTAACTGAAGTACAGATTTGAAATCTAATAGGGAATGTAGTGAAATATACTGCACTGTTGAAGCTTGATGCAAGGAAGACCTATTTACTGTCACACACGTGCCTGAATTTTGGACACAACTGAAAACAGACTACAGGCCTCCACTGATATAGTGTATAATTCATTTATTTGTAATTCTCCTCCACTATCTCTGGCAATTGTGCATGAAGCATGTTGAATGGGTTGAGAGTAAACCTCCAGTATAACATCTTAAAATTCTGCTCTGGCAGAACAGCTTGGCATGCAGTCTCTATGATGACATATGTATAGTTGCATTGAGAAAAAAGGATAAACCATTCAGATTGTCATAAGGAAAAACTTGCCTAATTGCCTTCATGGTGGTGGTTTGGTTTATTTCTACTGAAATATGGGTTTTGTTTTGTTTTTTCATAAAAAAAAATCACCTGTGGATAAAGCTGCTCTGGAGATGATTGCAATATTATCTAAAGAAAGCTTACTCTGTATTCCCTCAAAAATGTAGCCTTTGATTTCTCACTTCATAAAGGTTTCACTCATGTGTGATGAAGAATGTGATTGCCAAAAGTAATGCACTCACTCCTATTGTAGCTGTAGGAAAGTCCAGTAATAACGCCAGCCATGATTTTTAAAACTCTCTGCAAGAATTGACATCCTTACGATGAACTTCAGTACTGTAAGCTGCTGGCCACTGGAATTCCCTTGGTGAACAGGACACATCTTATAGTAAAAAAATCTGTTATAACCACTTGACATTAAAAAAACTTCATGGTAGAGGAAAGGAGAGCAGTCAGTAGGTTTGGCCAGGCTTTGGTATGCTGGGCTATTCAATGGGAGCATGCAGAGTCGTCCTCCATCTCTTTGTGTAATGGAACCCTAGAAATGATGAGGCTGCTCTCTTCCCTCATCTTGGTAGTGTAGGCAGAAGTCCTTTAAGGGAAAGCAAGCCTAAGTAATTTACTGTGAAGTCCTGCTTTTCTTTGGTTCCAGTCGCAGGCCACCATTCCTTGGTCATGGGCGAGGACAGCACAACATAGGATGTTAGTTCTGATTATGATGTAGTGCATTATATTGCCAACTTGAAGATCAGTCCACACAGTATTGAAAATCAACCTTTGTGAGGCCAGTAATTTCAGAGACTAGACACATTTTTAGAGAGAAATTCTGCTGTTACTGTTAACTGTGTTTTGTTTTTTATATTTTCTATGTAAGAAAGCTTTAATTCTTTAACAAGGTGTTTTCTGTTTTGCATTCTATCTGCTAGGTATTTGAGCAATGGTTCAGCAGCAGCAGGCTCTCTCAGAAACTCCTTTTGGAACTTGAAAGAATCATAGATGATTTAATGACTCTGTTTCTAGAAGACAGGGAAGCCAGGAAACCTTTTTCAGAGATAAATACTCCAATCCAACAATGGAATGAGAAATTGGATGCCTACTTTTCAGAAGGATATACTGCATCTCATGATCTGTAAGTTAATACCTTTCTGCAGCTTGTCTTATAAAGTTCAGGTCAACTTGAATATTTATTTTCACATTACATTTAATTGATTTCTGATTTTTTTATTTTTGTTTTGCTTTGATTCAGTAATTCAAAACCTCATATATAGACAAATAATTGTGCTGATGCATACACATTCTGAAAAATAAATTAAATCTGTGATTCAGATTATAGCTACTTACAGGTTCAGCAGAGGACCTAAGTACATGATTAGGATGCGTAGAAATCAGCAGCTGTGTATAATTAAGCATTTTGAACTAGGACCTGAATGCTTTATCTTGTTCTGCAAAGAAAGTGTAATTTCCAGAGATAGTTGCTGTGACTCAGCATGCGTACATGAGAAGCCTTACTATAGGGTCGATCTACTCATGTACAGCAAGTCCAGTGCATCTGAAATCTTTGGGATTTTTGTTCTAGATTTTTTTGCTCATGTTACTTTGTGCAGGAGATCTTGGAACAGATGCCTACTATGGAGAACAGAATTACAACGTAATCCTGTGTCTCTAGATGCAGTTTCCAATCTTATCTAGGGCACTTTGAGGATAAGATTTCTTTTAATGTTTTTGAACTTTTTTTAGAGTTCCCCGTTTGGCTTATCACTTAATGCAAATGTAAGAAGCTTATATGAAGATATGGCTATAATTCTGTACTTTTCAGAACTGTTTTGTTGAAGCAGTCCAAATCTTCCTGTATGGTAAAATTCTTTTAGCAGTTGGTCACTAATCTAGTAGAAATATATTTTTGTTGGAACTTTAGAAATGCCTTTAATTCCTATTTCAGGACAACTAGAAGCTTGTAAAGATTGTGCTTTAATTTCAGGTATTCTGATTCACAGCATATGATTTAAAATAAAACCAACACAATTGTTCTCCATGATTTATGCAAAATAAAGTGGTTTAAGAGCTCTATTTCCCTATCTTTTTTTGTTTGTTTGCTCGTGTTTTTGTTTTGTTTTAAAGGACTTCTTATAAATGATCTGAAATGTTCTACAGTGGACTTAAAAGTTGTGGATACAGGGAGTTAATCTTTGTCAGAGCCTCATGAAAAGTCTGTGGCAGAGCACAGGAACTGATACTTTCTAACTGCACATTGGATGGCTTGCACTGCTTCTAGGAGTTATAATATTAGACTCAAATTGACATTGCTTGTAATCTCTACTTGTTCATATCAAAACCTATGCATTGAATGAGATATCATCTGTCCTATACAAATCGTCATCTGAGGCTAAATCTGAAAGATACAATCCATTATCTACTATGAAGGGAGAGACTACAGTCAAATTTTTCATTAATTTAGTGGTACATTTTGTAATTTGGTTCATTTTTTTGTAAAGGGAAACTGCTCTACTGCTGCTGTTGTAAGAAACTACAAGGTAGATGATACAGTGACTGCACAACAACAATAAAAAAACCCTGCATGCTTTTTCAGCAACCTTACCTTTCTGTTTGTAGTACACAGTGTTTCTGTGCTCTACCTCTTTTGATGGCAGAATCCTGCATCTGGAGAGAATGCAGTCTGTACTTCAGGATGTACCTATGTGGACAGTTATGAAGAGATTACTTCTGGTAGATGGAGCTATAAGGAATGTAATAACACAGTATTTACACTTCACTGAAGGTAAAACTGCATGGTGCTTACTAGCACTCAAATGACTTACACAGAATAACATGGGAAATGGATAACCTTCTATTTCTAGGAAGGTATTTGGGCTCTGTAATATGTTACATCTAGATACGTACAGCAGCTTTTGAATTCCTAAGATTTTGTTTCCCTTAGTGATGATAGAACACAACATAGTATCTGTTTTCCATTCTTATAAACAAAGAATAAATAATTTCCTTAGGCATCTTATATGATGTTGTGTGCTGCTGTGGCTGTTGTTTAAAGATCTATCTAGAGAAAAAGAGCTAAAATTATCAATTGCCTGAGGAATTTCTGATGCCATCAGTCGTGTGTGTGTGAACAAGAAGTCTTGGTTTTAGATTTAGATGCAGCTTGACTTTTCTGGCTGGTCGTTGCAAGTGAAGCAAAATGTTGAGCTGGATGTATGGATTTTCTGATTGCTTTAAGTAAGGATTTGATTGAGAGCTGTGAATCACAGAGGCAGGGTGCTTCTTACTCTAAGGGTTATGCTTTTTGGACACAAAGCTAGGCTGAGGGTGAAAGAAGTGGAAGATGCCATTCCCAGGCGTGAGTGGACAGTATTGAAGAACTCAGAGCAAGTGGAGGTATATTTTACAAGAAGTTAGGGAACTGTATCTGTTTTCAGCAGTTTAAGAAAGATAAACTAGATCCTACGAAGTTCTTGTAAATATGTCTGTTCAGCAGTTGTGACTTTCGGATTTGGAATAGTATTATACAGTATGCTAGGATTCAGACTGAGTGACCATGATACCCAGCAACGATCAGCAATATAAACTTACAAGGTCCACACAGGTCTGGATTTAAAATAAAAAAAGGAGACCTAAAATACTATAAAGTGTGTATATATAGGAAGAACACTTATATTACTTAATTGTAATTAAGTATGTGAAAACACTTTGGTGCTTTTTGGGGTATAGACAGTCTTAAGTTACTTGATATTTGCATGTGACTTTACTATAAAGAATAACCAAGTGCCACTGAAATTGTAGAATTTTGTTCTTGATTTATAGCTCTGATGTCTTCAGATTACAAATAAAAACCTATTGTTTGAAGATCACTGTTGGATATTAACATACTCTGGCACAAGTTTTGACTAGTTTAGTACTGTGCATAATTACCAGGAGTAAAGGTGGTGCAGGCTGCATTGCAGCATCAGTGATAACAGCAAAACCCCCTTTCCTTTGGTTATGTTGTGTGGCATCTTTTAACCATATCATGCACAGCTTCCTTTCCCAGAAAGAAGCTTCCTACTGTAACTGTCCCTGAATTACTCTATAGGTTAAATATTTTCTTTATGGGGTATGTGTGGGAAATGTCTTACAGAAGCTTTACATAACCTGGAAAAACTGGTTCCCTTTGACCAAAGAGATGGGTTCATTCATCTAGACATTGGAAAGCTCTTTGTGGAGCTGAAACAGGTATGTTGTTATTTAATCTTTGTATATTGATTTGCATAAAACTGCAGAGGCTTACCTTGGGGGATGAAAGCAGAGTATTCCACTTTATATTCAGCTGCATTTTGGTCCAATTTTGCTTAGTACATTTTTGTCTTTTGAAATTTCATTGCGAGAATTAATATGGAATATAAATTAAATCTGTTCCTTCACCCCAAGTTCATTTTAAAAATGACAGTATATTAATTACATTTTAGATGTTGATGAGCAATGCTTCCTATATATGCAGTGACGTGCTTACAATGTTTGAGAAGACCCTGAGACTTCCACAGGTCTCAGATGGCATTGACATTTTAGCAATATACATGTGCTCTGGCAATGGCTCAGAGGCAACCAAGCTAAGTAATGAGATACAGTCACTAAAGGAATCTGTAAGTATTTAGAATTCTTTTTCATGTTTAATGTTTGCAGTGCCTTACTTAAAATACTTTAATATAAAAAATATAATTGCTATATTACTTATGATTATTTATATTACCATTACACAATCACAGAATGGTTTGGGTTAGAAGGGACCTTTCAAGGTCATCTAGTCCAACCCCCCTGCATGAAGTAGGGACATCTGGAACTAGAGCAGGTTGCTCAGAGCCCTGACCAACCTCACCTGAAATAGTTCCAGGGATGGGGCATCTGCCACCTTGCTGGGCCAGAGTCTCACAACCCTCAGTGTAAAAAATGTCTTCCTTCTCTTTAGTCTAAATCTTCCTCTTTTTGTTTAAAAGCATCAGCCCTTGTCTTATCACAACAGGCCCTGCTAAAAAGTCTGTCCCCATCTTTCTGACAGGCCCCTTTAAGTACTGAAAGGCCACAGTAAGGTTTCTCTAGACCATGTCACTAAGCACCACTTCCAATCCTTCCTTAAACACCTCCAGGGATGGTGACTCCACCACGTCTCTGGGAAGTCCATTCTAGTGTTCTATCACCCTTCTGTGAGGAAGTGCTTCCTAATATCCAACCTAAACCTCCCCTGGTGCAACTTCAGGCCATGCCCTCTCGTCCTGTTATTACAGAATGAAATAAACTAGCAGGGGTTGTAGCTTACTACTGAGTATTTGCTATTAATAATTAGATGGCTAACTGATTATTTAAGCTGATTAAAATGTGCCTTGCCCCAAGCACAAGTGGTCCTGTGAAGTCCTTTGAGTGGCTTTTACATTTTAGACACGTTAAGTAACTGTGGCTTCCAGAAAGATCTGAGGTGGTTTGAAAGACTGTTCATTCTTGCCATGTTATGTTGCATTTCAATATCATCAATATTACAGAACTAAGAAGCAGGAGCAAAGTATCAGGTGAATTTCCATTTCACTGGTTTCAAATATTGTTTTCTTTACTGTGGAAGGTGCTGCTCCTGCAGAAAGTAACTCAGGGACGACAGAGCCTGCCAGATTCAATAATGGATGATTACTTGGGGTGGCAAGAAATAGAAGAGCAGCTAACCAAAAATTATGCTTATTACTGTGAATTTCAACAATTGCCGAACACAGAGGATGTCCATTTCAGCTCTTGTCAGGAACAACTGCTATTCTCACTGTATGTATCTTTTATACCTTTTTTATACATAAAGATTCCTACTGGCACCAGCCTGGAGTAAGGTGGTATAACTAGTAACCGAACAGACAAAAAGGTTAAAACACTGTTTCTTGCTTTTGATTATCACCCAGTTTTAACAATTTTCTTTAAGCATAAACCAGAAGGTAGAAGATTGTTGTGGTGTTGGTTTGTTGGGTTGTTGTGTGTTGTTTTCTTATTGTTGTTGTTGTCTTTGTTTTTGTGTGTGTGTGGTGGTGTTTGTTTTTTGTTTGTTGGTGGTGGTTGTTGTTGTTTTTAGTATCTTTTGGGGAGATAAGGATGGAAATAGGCTGAGGATAGGCAGGTGTCTACGATTCTAAAATCCTATTCTCCCTTTTTGTCTTCTCATATCCAAGCATTTTCTGTTACTTTTCAGCCTGCTTCCTGATACATATCCCTCTGCTACTGTGCTGCTCAAGATGCTTGGAAACTTGGATCTGAGAGACTCTTGGGAGATACAGGAAAATATTAAAGAGAGGGTAGTTAGTGCACTAGGAGGGGTATCACAGCCTCAGGTTGCTTTTTGAGTACATCAAGTGGTCACTGTTCCTCTATTTTGGCAGAAAATACTTTAATCTTTTTATGAAGTTGATTGTCATTTGCAATGACTCAGTAATTCTACTGATTTCAAGCTTTAATGTTATTACATCACAGTGCATTAGAAACAAATTCCTGTATCAATATAGAACTTGAAAATAGGATAAGATTTTTATTATTCTTGCTTGGCAATGTAAAGCCTTAAACTTAGCTATCTTCTATACGCATTTATCTGCATTACTATCTTCTATATGTGTTTATCTGCATTACTTATGTGTATGAGAAACTTGACAGAAGAGTTTGATGATATAGCAGTAAAACTATTAGCTCTAAGTGTTCAAGAATCTGTCAGAAATTCCACAAGCTGCACTGGCAGCAGGGATTAAATCTACATATCATTATTAACATCTTAAACATTAGCAAATATACATAATTTTTACTGCATGTTTTCTGTTGGTTGATAGCCCTCCCTCCTTCCATGTTTCTATGAAATTGCCAGGACAACTAGTTTTACATTTACCTTTTTGACCATCCAAACTATGATAGAGCTAAAAGTCCCTTGGAAATAGAGGCTTATGTTTAAGTAACACTGAAGAGCAAGAAAACCTCAGTGCTGTTTTTATGCAAAGTGTTTTGTTGTTGGTTTGGTTTGTTCCCTGCCCACCCCATCCCCACCCCGAGACAAAGCAATGAATCTTTGTTTATTGGTTGTTTGTGTTTTGTTGTTTTGTTTTGGTTTGTGCTCTTTTATTTTTGTTTTCCACTAATATGAAGGCATATTTCATGAATAGTTTGAACCACAGTATTTTGTTGGTGTTTTTTTTAAGAGGCTTTATAGTTGTGGGTTTGTTGGTTTTGTTTTTTTTTTTTTTTTTTTTTTTCCCCTTACTCTCAAACTTGCACAGTAAGGTTTAGTTGTATTAAACTTTGATGTAATAGCTATGCTGCTGATTAGGACTCTGCTATTAGCTTGCCTGCCTTAGCTCTTCCTGAAGTCAAGAGGACTGTCTGTATGAATAAGGTAGCAATACAATTTGGCTAGAGATTTTTAGAGAAACAGCACATGTTCACAAGGTAGTTGAACTTTGAAAGAAATTACTGCTTTAATCATAGTAGCCTTGTTTTCTGTGTCATTTCAGAATTAATAATACACTTGAAGAAATTTTATTTGCTTTTGAGGGAAATCCATACTGGAAGGATTTAGCGACTTTTGTCAGTTGGATATGCAAGGTAGTTCAGTATATAAATGAGGAAGCAGGATCCACAGGAGGGCAGTCAGGTGAGGAAAGAGCTACTGTACAGAACAAGCTTTATTCTGGTGGTTTCCTGTCTGTTTTAGAGCATGATCTTCATTGGAAAGGAAAAAGGTAATGATTTTTACATTTTTGAGATGGCTTCTGTTTGTGCTTCCATCATCCTTAGGATTCACCAGCTGACTGAATCATTAGATGGGAAAACTTACAATATACAGAGTCTGATTCTGGGAGATAGCTGTGATTTTAGTGCCATCTGGAAATTTTTTAGAACATCCAGTTCTACTGGGAAAGTTCAAAATGTCTGAACTTTATTGGAAGCTACTTTTGCAACAGTATTCTGTCAGGAAGGCTTCTTAAGTCCAGGATATGAGACACCAGACTAGCTGGTCACCTAGTAAAGGTATTTCTAGGCCTGTTTCATATTAGTCAAGTACTTCATACTTGATTTCCTTTACCACATTTGTCCTGTGATATTCCAGATGTTCTGAATCATCTGCTGTTAACTTTTTTTTCTAATACACTAGTTTGTTGTTATTAGGGTAAAAAATTGAAATATCTGATACTTCCACTGAGGAATGTGAGATCTTCCATTTCAGAATTCTTTCTTATTAAATATTTGTGTCACCGAACATTTTAGTAGAGCTATGAAGGAGGGCATGATGTGGCTGATCCAAACAACAATAAAAAAACAATTCTAAAAAATTATCTCACCCATTATCACCTATTTGCTTTCTTTACATATTCTCACTATGCTCCAAATTCTTCCATTTTTTTGGTGACTTATATTTCCAGTTTCTGAAGGATTTAGGTTTTTTTCTTTTTAAAGCTAGTTCTTGGGATTTGTGAAAGATGTAACAATCACAGAATTGCAGAATGATAGGGATTGGAGGGGACCTCTAGAGATCACCTAGTCCAACCCCATTGCTAAAGCAGATTCACCTAAAGCAGGTTGCCCAGCATTGCATCCAGGTGGATTTTCTGCTTCATCACCTTCACAGTAAAGAAGTTTTTTTTGTCATGTTCAGATGGAACTTCCTGTGTTCCAGTTTGTGCCCATTGCCCTTTGTCCTGTTGCTGGGCACCACTGATAAGAGCCACACTTCAGCTATTTTTAAACATTGCTAAGATCCCCTCTTCTCTAGGCTAAAACAGATCCAGATCTTTCAGCCTTTCCTCATAAGAGAGATGCTCTAGTTCCCTACTCATTTTCATAGTCCTCTGTTGTACTCTCTCTGGTAACTTTCTGTCTCTCCGTTGAATAATGACTGGAGGCAACTGTCCATTACTGGAATGGTGACAAAAAGAACACACTTTTTTTTTTTTAACTCTGCTTTTTTCCTCTGTAGTGCTAATCAGAAATGTGCTGAGTACCTCATCAGCAAGTGGGCAGTTATGGAATGTATGCAAAAATAAGCAGTATGTATTTAATTGAATAACTGTTAGTGAAATGAGCTGTTCAAATGTGAATACATTGTACAGGTTTTGTAAGATATTACTGTTTCAGATATTTCAGTTATCTGGACACTAATAGTGAATTTCATGGAACTGCTTTCTCTCTTACTGAAATTCCAAGGAAAAAGAAATTTTAAAGTTCATTTCAGTGCTGAAATGAAAAGTACCTTTCACTCAGTGTGCTTTAATATTAGAAAACTAATATTAATTGTGCTAGTTCTGCAGTTTCCATATAATTCAAAAGATATCTTCAGTTTTTCCTTTTTAAAAAAAAAAATTATTTTCTGTAAGGAATTATACTTAAAATTTTCTGTAAGGAAAATACAGGTGTCCATTATGTAGAGATGATATTTATTGATTCTGCTTTTCATTCCTTTAACTCAGTCAGTAGAACTAACAGCAGACACTTTAATACAAATTTAATATGTACTTCTTGTAAAATGTATGCAATGCATTTCTCTTTCTGCACACATTCAAGTGCTACTTGTTTTATTGGGAGTCAATCAAGTTGTTCATAGATGTGGTCATAAAAACTTTTTTTGACATGTCTCCTAATGTTGAAATTTTTTATTTTCTCTTCAGGTGAACTGGAAGCATCTCTCTGTTCTGGACAAAAGCTTAGTTTGGAGACCATCCTAGGTCATTATATAAGATTTCTGCATGACATACCAGATTATGCCTCATTTATTTCCTGGGCACGGTAAGGTTGAACTAGTCAATGTAACTTCTTTGTTTTCTGGAAATCATTTATCCCATCTCCACTTTGGACTTCTGTAATTCTTGAAGATAATTGCCCTGCCTGTTTTCACCAAATGACTGGTGATTTTTCAGTATTAATTAGAAGAAATAGAATCCTGCAAAGAAAGTTGTGTCTTTGTAGCTGTCATTCAAAAGCATTAAAAAAAGACACCTCGATCTTTGGTATGTTATCATTAGTAACCAAAGTGGTGGACTCCTGATGGTTCCAACATATGGAGCTTCTTGTCACCAAGTTACTTGCATTATAGCCCTGCTAATGTCTAGATGAACAGTGAAGCAGAATTCATTTAATCATAACTGTTAAAAAAACCAAACCCAAACCAAACAGACTTCAGCCTGATTGTTGAGTGCTGCCTCTGCTATTAGGTGCTGTTAACTATTTTCCATGCTATGCTGGTGATCATAGCTGTTAATAGCTATCAAGGCAGTGAAAGATGAAAAATCAAAAGTTTAGAAAGGGCAGAGTTGGAATATTTTCTCCACTTTTGGACAGGTCATGTCATGCTTTTCATTCAAGCAGAACTTGACAGGGTCTTAAGTAGTTTGATTAAAATGGGTTCTAGAAGCAAAGAACTCCTGGTTTGGGTTTTCAAAGTCTTAGATATTCTTGAGATCTAGAGTAAAAAACAAAATGGAAGTAGAATACACATTTAATATCTTGAATGTTTGGTCACTTTTCTTTTGTGCTCTTTCCCAACCTTGTTATAAAGATAATGCAGACACATTTGCTAAGGCAAGGATTATGATTTGGTCTTAAATACTTTTTCTAGAGTATTCTCTATTTTTGCTACACAGTAGTACTAACAAAATCACCTGACTTGTTTAGATTTTACTACACATATAAAGGTGTTTTTTTGACTTGAATTATAGAATTGTTCTAGTTGTAAGAAACCTTTAAGATCATCAAGTCCAACCATTCACACAGCACTGCCAGGTCACCACAAAACCATGTCCCTAAGCACCACATCTACACATCTTGTAAATACCTCCAGCGATTGTGACTTCACTTTCCTGGGCAGCCTGTTCCAGTGCTTTACAACCCTTTCAGTGAAGAATTTTCTACTAATATCCAACCTAAACCTCCTCTGGCTCAGCTTCCTCTTGTCTTATTGCTTGTTACTTGTGAGGTTGGTGTTGGTCTGTTCTTCCAACAACATCCTTTCAGGTAGCTGTAGAGTGTGATAAGGTCTCCTCTCAGCCTCCTCCTTTCCAGAATAAACAACCCCAGTTCCCTCAGCTGCTTCTCATAAGAATTATGCTCTAGTTTCTTTACCAACTTCATTGCCCTTCTTTGTACATGTTCCATCACCTCAGAGTCCTTGTAATGAGAGGTCCAAAACTAAAACCAGTATCCAATGCACGGCCTCAGCGGTGCTGAGCACAGGGGGATGATCACTTCCCTAGTTCTGCTGGCCACATTATTTCTGATACAGTGCTTTTGGCCTTCTTAGCCACCTGGGCACATACTGGCTCATGTTCAGGTGGCTGTTGACCTATACCCCCAGGTCCTTTCCTTTTCCACCAAGCAGCTTTCTAGCCATTCTTCTCTAAGCCTGTCGCATTGCTTGGGGTGGTTGTGATCAAAATGCAGGACTAACACTTGGCCATGTTGAACTTGATACCATTGGCCTCAGCCCATCAATCCTACCATCAAGCAGATTGACACAACCACCCAACTTGGTGTCATCTGCAAACTTACTGAGGGTGCCCTCAATCTCCTCATACAGATCATTAGTAAAGATATTAAAGAGAACTGACCCTAATAGTGAGTCCTGGGGAACACCACTTGTGACTGTCCACCAATTGGGTTTAACGCCATTCACCACCAATATTTGGGCCTAGCCAGCCAAGCCATTTTTTTTTTTAAAATCCAGTGAAGCATGCACCCATCCAAACCATGAACAACTAGATTCTCCAGGAGACTGCCGTGGGAAACAGTGTCAAAAGCTTTACTGAAGTCTAGGTAGACAGCATCCACAGCCTTTCCCTCATCCACTAGGCAGGTCACCTTGTCATGGAAGGAGATCAAGTTAGTCAAGTAGGACCTGCCTTTCATAAACCCATCCTGACTGGAACTGATCACCTGGTTGTGTTATATATGGCTCATGATGGCACTCAAGATGAGCTCTCTATAACCTTCTCTGTCACTAAGGTCAGTTGACAGGCCTATAGTTCCCTGGATCCTCCTCCAGCCCTTTTTGTAGATGGGTATCATGTTTGCTAACATTCAGTCAACTGGTACCTCCCTGGCTAGCCAGGATTGCTGGTAAATCACGGAAAGTGGTAAATCATGGAAAGTGGCTTAGTGAGCACTTCCATCAGCTCCCGCAGTACCCTTGGGTGGATCCCATCCAGCCCCATAGACTTGTGTGTATTTAAGTGGTGTAGCAGTTTAATGACTATATCCTTTTGGATTATGGGGGCTTCATTCTGCTCTCCATCCCTGCCATTCAGGTCAGGGTGCTGGGCACTCTGAGAACAACTTGTCTTAATTATTAAAGACTGAGGCAAAGAAGGCATTCAGTATCTCAGCCTTTTCCTCATCACAGTCACTGTGTTTCTTCCTTCATTCAATAGAGGATAGAGATTCTCCTTAGTCCTCCTTATGTTGTTAATGTATTTATAGAAACAATTTTTGTTTTATTTTACAGCAGTAGCCAGATTAATTTCCAGTTGGCCTTGTGCCTTTCTGATTTTGTCCCTGCACAGCTTGATGGAATCTCTGTAGTCTTCCTGAATGGCCTGCTCCTTCTGCCATAGGCCACAGACTTTTTTTTTTCCTTCCTGAGTTCTAGACAAAGCTATCTCTTCAGCCAGGCCAGTCTTCTTTCCTCATCTTACGATGCACTGGGATGGCCTACTCCTGTTCGTTTAGAGTCCCTTCTTGAAAAATGTCCAGCCTTCCCAGACTCCTTTGACCTTCAGATATGCCTCACAAAGGACTCTGTCAACTAGTTTCCCAAAGAAGTTAGTCTGCCCTCTGGAAGACTGAGGTGGCAGTTCTATGACTGAAAATTTTACCATTTCATTCGACAACCTTCAACCCTCACATCTCCCACAAGTTTTTCTCTGTCTGTAGACAACAGGTTTAGCAGGGAGGCTTCCCTAGTTGTCTCACCAGCTATGTCAGGAAGTTCTCTTCCACACACTCCGGGAACCTCCTGGACTGTTTCCTCTCTGCTGTGTTGTATTTCCAGCAGACATCTGGTAAATTGAAGTCCCCTGAGAGAGCAAGTGTTAGTGATTGTGAGACATCTCCCAGCTCCTTATAGAAAATTTTTTCTGTTTCTTGGTCCTGGCTGAGCAGTCTATAACAGACTCCCACCATGCCTTCTCACCATTGATCTCTCTCCTTCCAGTCACTATGTTCTGTCAGATGGAGAGGGCAAATGGAATCCTCCATGTTACGTGTCTTGTTTCACTGTTGGGACTGTCCTGGAGAATGCAGAATGTGGTTCCAGTGGTCAGTCTCCTTTTGGCCCTTCCTGATGCTTCTCAAGCAGGTCAGCTCTGGAGCAGCTCCCCTCCATGACTGGCTGTTAGCTTCAATTGTGGTGCATTAAAATCTCCTGCTGTTGCCCTGGCAATGCCTAAGCCTTTAGGTCTAGGAAAAAGATTCTACATGGGGAATGTTTTGTTGTTGTTGATGTTGTTTTGTCTTGTTGGTTTTGGGTTTGGTTTTTTTTGACATCTTGGTTTGTCCCATGTAGAAACCATTCCAGTAATTGACATAGAAACTTCCTCACAAAGTTTTTTTAATGTTTTGTGTTGTTCTGCATTTTAACTATTAAAAGAAAGCATTTTTAAAAGGAAGGTATTTTCAACTTGAGATCTTTGCATTGGAATGCCTCTGTTATCATGCATCTCAGTTTCCATCAGTCTTACAAAGCTAGTAAACATTTTTTTCTTTTGATAGATCGTATCAACACAATAGAAATGTTAGTTGGAGCATTCCTGTCTTCACTGTGTTTTCATGTTTTGTTTGTGTGTGGCTTATCCTTCCCATGTGCGCCTCCCCCCCCCCCCCCAAATTCAAATAGCACTCTTCAGCTGTCAGTCAACTGTGAAGTTTTGAAGTTTTGTTTTTCAATAATTATGATAAATCAAAAAAAAAACCTTCTTAATAATTCACAGAAAATTAGAGGTTTTGATCAATTTTGTTGATAAGTTCCTTACTATAAAATAATTAGTCTGTGGAACAAAAAAGCAACTCTTTCAGCAACTGAAAATATGACATACTTAAAGCTGTTTGCCTCTTTGTAGCTTGTAATCTTATTACTTATTACTTGCAATCTTATTACTTACTTATTACTGATAAATTCACAGTTCATTGACCTACCTGCCTACATTCAGGTTTTGATTTGAATGCGTTTGTGACTTCAGTGAGTTATGTCACATTTTTGAAAAACAAAATTATTATAATTTGTTCTATTTCAGGTTTTGTGGTGATTAATTTATGAATTCTATTTAAATTATATTTTAACTTTCTTTAAATAAAACTATATACTAAAATTATAAAAAAATATATCTATTTTTTCTTGTTAGTTATCCATCAGGCAGACAAGAATTAAAACTTGTATTTATTTTTTCAGGATTTTGACATCTTTTGAAGTGTTTTTGAAGAGAGAAGAAAACTTAAGGATTCCTAGTGAAAAGGATCATCTTTTAAATATTTTAGAATTAATAGAAGAAATTATAATGCTTGATTTTTCAGATTATAACCAGTCTCCAATCAAAAATGTCTTGAATAATACAATTATATGGATGAAAAATTTTGCTGAGGGGATGGAATCTGCCACCAATTTATCACTTGCAGTTTCTGAACTCCATAATGAGCTGTGTAAAAATTTCCAGCCTCTTCAGCAACTATGGATGAAAGAGAAGGCAGAAGCTTTTTGGCATCTAGTAAAAATTGTATTCTATGAAATTGATTCTAGGTTCTTTCACTTGAGTCAGTCGGAAGAGAGGGAGGTATTTGAGACCTTATCTAGAATTATATTTTCCATTACAGAAAAGCAAATCTGTAATAGGAGTATGCTATTGGTCCCAAATATCCTGAGTGATTGGCCAGAGTTAGATATTGCTGCTTTAAACTATCTAAAACACTTAAGCGAAGACTTCCTAAAGAATCTCTATAAGGTTGTATCATTGACTGATGATTATGTCAATGTGTCTTTCAGCAGAATTCATAGAGTGAGTGATGCCTCCCCTTTATTACTCTTTAATTCAACTTTTATATATAAAGTACAAGAATTGAGAGAAATTGTGCACACTTTCTTCAAAAACATCCAAAAATTAAACACTACTAGTGTGGCCTCACTTGTTCCAATACTTTATTCTCTGTATCACAATGATGATCTGGTCTTAAATATTGAAAGCAATAGCACTCTGTTAACATTCCTTTATGAGACTTCAAAAGATGCTTCATCTTTTCAAGTATGGCATGATTTCCAAGATAAGGACAAAGTTTATGATTTTCTGTCTGAAACTTTTGATCTTCTCTGGAACTTCACTGGTAAATCTCTCTGTGAGAAGTTACTAGTCATTTACAATCACACAAAGGTTCAGGCTCAGTCTCTTGCAGAGAAAGGAAAAAAAGGGATGCAAGTTGTCTATATCACTCTGAGCAGCCTTAAAACTTTGTTTACAGATGAAGAGCTCCAAACATCTGCCTTTTGTTATTTGGAACACTTTCTTAATATCTCCCCAGAATGTCTGGTAAATAATGGGTGCAATGATTTTTACCTGTCAAACTTTACTTCTGTAGCTCATTCAGCAGAGGTTTACAACTTACTTCTGCTTCAGTTGGATAATGTTCTGTCTAATAGAACAAACTCAGGAGACAAGCTAAGTGTGCCTTCTGCTTTGCACTGCACTTTTACGTGGCTTCAAACCTGGACAGAGATTTTTGAAGAGGCATCCAAAATCTTAAATTTGAATTCAACCTTTTTTGTCTGTCTGAGAAATGATTTGGCAAATCTTTCTGCAAGTCTTTTAAATGGAACTCATGATGAACTATGCAATAACACAACTATGGTTATTGTTGAAGCTACAAGAGCAACAATGAATCTATTAAAAGTAATCTTTGAAGAAAATGGTGATTTAAATGACTGGAAGGATTTTGAAGCATTCCTTGATAATCTTCAAAATGTATTTAAAAATGTAGTTGATGTGACAAGCTCACTTAAAGATAACCATTTAGATAATGTTTTAGAGATGATGGGAGTCATGATAACTGAATTGCAGAAATCTATATTCAGGGTTGTTAATGGAGAGTTTTTGAATTCTTGGCTTGATACTTTCATCTCAGGAGGATCCAAGGGAGAAGATAGGGGTGCTGGTGTATTTTCCATTGGAAATTCCGTTTCCACTCTTTTGAAGCTCTCTGAAAAGGAACTTGGAATTATTCTCACAGAGATAAAAGATACAACTGCTTTAATTAAAAGTGTATCTCAAGGCAAATATATGGCTTGTATCAGCATTTTCCAGAATATTACCAAACTAATTTTGGACAATACTCTGAAAGACATAAGTCATTTGCAAAAAAATTTTTCATCTCATTTTAATTATTTCCTAAACTCTTATTATACAGTGGATGAAGCAGAGGATTGTAACAGATGGATACATAGATTACTTAATCTCAGTGAAAAATACAAGTCCCTTTCCCACCTTGAAAGTGTAAACCATACTTTATTTCTACTGAAATCTCTTGGAAACATCGAGACAGATGATAAGCTAATGAATGTGATGGACTTGATGAATTTGATTTTTAATTTGATACTCCCTGAATGTTCCCTAACTCATTCTGATGTGATTTGTTTAAATTTTTATTTCAATATTATAGAAAGTTTAAATTTTATTCTTCCTGAATTTGTAAAAGATGACATTAGTGTGCTTGAATCTATTTTTACACTTCTAAATAACTCTAGAGGGCAAATACAAATGGCTATCAATGATTTAGTAGGGTACTCACTGTATACATCAAATAAGACTCATTTTAGTCATCCAGTTCATGGATTTAACAAGACTTCAAGGATGTTCCTTAATCCTTTTCATCATGTTCAGCTTTCATCCAAAGAACTTTTGTCAGAAATTCAAACTCTTCTGAAAAGTAAAACTTTAGAAATCCAAGAAAACAACTCTTCTCATTTGGGTATTGTGATTGAACCTTTCCTGAATGAGAAAAATACCAGTTTGTTGATGAAGTTCTTTCAATATGTGATTAGTAAACTAGAGTCAAACTTGCAGGGTGAACAGAAAGCATTTCTTCAGAAACTGATAGAAAGAGTAGCGCTTAATATTGAACTGGCAAGGAACAAAGTTAAAATTTTCAAATCTTCTAGTTATACTGGCTTTCTATTAAGAGATGATGAAGATTTTCTAAAGCATATGGTAGCCTTGGTGCAAAATATGAGGAACATGGATGTTGAGTTCTTGACAAGTCAATTAAAACAAATTCAGCGGAGCCTAGAGACTTTCTTTAAAAATATCAGACTTTTGTATATTGACAACTCTGAGTTAGGGATATTAGCAGACTGGTGGGATGCATTTGAGAACAATTTGTGTAATTGGAACCTCACTGGCTTATGGAAAATAACACAACTCTTTGAAAAAGTTGAACTCTACAATGGAGAAGAGATGTTCCAGCTCCTTCTTGATGTTATCAGCCTTACAGAAAGATTATCTCACGGAAACATCACAGAAGCACTAACTGAAGTATATGCTTTCATACTAACTCAGGAAGAAAAAATGCCAATTTTTACTGAAGAGTTTTCTAATCAAGTAGAAAGTCTTTTAATGTTACTAGAGACATTGACAGATATGTCTGAACCTTCAGAGGTCTCAATTTGTTTTTCTGCAGCATTCTGTTGGATTCTTACTACAGCAACACCTCAGAGTAATTCTACTTTTAAACCTTGTGACTTCATGCATAGCAATTATACTCTTAGTTACAATGCAGTCATTGAAGTCATTAAGGAGCTGAAACTCATCACACTGGAGGACAGTTCTTCATGCACTATGGAAGACTTTCAGACAGCTATCACTCGCAATCTGACGTGTTTTTTTCGTCAGATCCAAGAATGGAACTCTATTCTTTTGAAGTTTTCCGAGCTCCATCATGTGAATAGCTCAGTTCTCAAAGAGCTGCTAGATTTTTGGAATGAGTTATCCCTCTATGTTGTGCCACTGCAGGTGAATAATACATACTCAGTCAACTGTTCCTCCACAGTGAAGAGACAAGTGGCTTTACAAATCATAGAAGCACTGGGCAGCATGCCAGTGGCAGAAATGGAGGTGGCCAAAGGTGTCCTTGAACAGCTGAATGATCTTTATGTTGGTCTAAGTTGGGACAGACATTCAAGTGCATCACTTATAAAGACTGTTCTTAGTAATGCTAAGAGTATGACCAGTGAAGTTTCTGCACTCCTGGGTACAGAAGCTGTCCTTTCTTTTCTTTCTGTAATTCAGCCCTTAATAACGTTGTCTTCTGTTGGAAACCAGACATATTCAATGCTTATGATATTATCCACTTTAAATGGAAACAGTAATATATCTGATAACTTTAAGAACTTCTGGTTTCCTCTAGTTGCAAGCATAGATAACTTATTGGTGAATTTTGATGTTAGACACTTACTTGCAGTGATAGACCAAGAGTTTCAATTACTAAGGTTAGCCACTGAACAGTCCTCCTCACTGACACTTGATGTTTTAATACAGCAGTTTAATACATCATCTGTAGATGCTATGTTAAGAAATCTTGAAGACATACAAGATATTGTCAACAGCTTTCTATGTGAGTGTAATAATAAAAATGTTTCTAAAATAATGCATGCACTAATTCTCCTTATGGCTAATGAAAGTTCATCAAATGATCTACTGCTGGCTGTCAAAGACATTATTGACTTTCTGGAACTATTCCAAAATAAGTCTAAGGAAGATTACACTGGTATGTTGTTTGTTGATGGTCGTCTTAGCAGAGAAAAGCTGAATAATAATCATACTGCTGATTCAGTTTTGCTAAACAGTATCCTTCATATAATTGCTGAACTTGCTGTTATAGAAGAAGCTCTGCATGCAAATAATATTGAACGTCAGATAGTTGACTTCATTGATTCATTTTTTGATAATGCACAGAATAGAGGATTTTCTACTCCATCTGAAAACAGAACTCTGGAGATCATGCAAGAGATCTTGCAAATGATATTTCAGTCTACCACAGAACATGGCAGGAACAAAATAACCTTCTTACTAAAGGATTTGCATAAGGCTCTAATGGCAGAAATGAGGTGAGAATTTTCTGTGTACTCATTTTGACAGTGTGTTGGCAATGGCAGAAGGGATCTTTGTAAACAACTCAGTCAAAACTTTTGTTATTGTTATGCTTTAGATTTTTGCCTTTGAGTAAAACATTTTGTCTCAATTTATGTTGTTCAGGCCAGCTGTATTTGTATTTGGTACTACATTATATTGTGCGGACCTGGTTACTGATGTGCTTAAATATCTGTATTGATGCTCAGATTGGTGTGGTTTGTGTGTGGGTTGGGGTTTTTTTTTTGTTTTTTGTTTTGAATTATTGTAGAACAAAATATTTGAAGATACTAGTGTTTTAAAACCCTTGCAGGTCTGAACACCAACCCCACAGTTATCAGTGGACAACAGTCATTTTGGATGCGGAGCTAAATATTAAGGAATGCTTGGGAATAATACTTTGTGGGTAGTGCTTATTGTTTGGGGTTGTGGGTTTGTTTGGGTTTTTTTGTGAGTTTTTTTTTAATTTTAAAAATTTATTATTTTTTCTTTCCTTCCTGTATCCAAATATAGATATACTGTATTTGAAATGTTTTCAACTTAAATTTGCTGATGCCTTATGCAACAAGACGATCCTTTTGGGGCTTTGGTTATAGCATTAAGTTTTTTGGTTTAACAAACACAGCTTCTGAAGAAATCTTGAGCCCAATATAAATTTTGCCATATAAATCAAATGTAGTCCAGCAGCAGAGGAACCTGCTTCAGGAAAAAGTTTACTGATAACTTATTAAATAGAAGTACTGCTAGATGGGGCTACTGCATTTAATTAATACTCATTGAATGAATCCCACAAGGCAGTTGCTCTCAACAGCTCTAGAATGTCTTGCTGGTGGAGCTACTCATCCTGCTAACATTAGACCAGCTGAGAAATGGCATACTAAAGTTGATGCATGACTTTCATGTGGCATTTAGACCTTTATGATTAATTTTATGCAAATATGTGAAACCAGTGGTCAGCAGGGCCAAGTATTAGCTAAATCAAAAGCAAATACTAGAGAAGTGGTTTATTTCCCCCAAATGTTAATTACCAAAGACACTGGGTATTCTGCTCTTTGCCATGAGGTCATTATATTCTGGAAACTCTCAGTATTTCTGAAGTGTTAGGATTTTGCTTATTTTGCTAAGGTACTTTCAAGCACTCCTAAGGGCTTAAAAAAGTTGTTGACTTGCTACCTTGATGAAAACCTGTTTGGTTGTGTGGGTTGTGTGTGGGTGTTGGTGGGTTGTTTTTTTTTTTTTTTTTGTGTGTGGGTTTGTTTTTTTTTTTACATGAAGTATTCTGATTTTGAAACAGTTCAGACAAATCTAATTGTTAATACTGAAATCCTTATGTGGTCCATTGAAGATTGCAACCATACATAGTCATGTGTTGAAAACTTTGTGCTATCCTTGTTGTGAAAATAATGCTTTCTTATTAATCTTTCTACAGACCATCTAAAATCTGCAAGATTCTTCAGAAGCATTTAGACCCTGCTGGTGTCCTACTATTACAGAAGTTGCAGTTTATAATTTTGAATACTCTTAAAATATTTTCAGGTTGGTTACCACAGTCATGACTGTATAGGTCACCATACATGTTAGTGTTATAATGTTAAGGCATTACTCTAAGCAACCTTTTGTAAAAACATGTTACTTTGGGTGACTCCAAGCAAGGTGAGCATACGGATGTCTTGAAATTAAGCCAACAGAAGCACAGGAAAACTTTTGATGAAGATCACATAAAGGGATGATTTCTTTCTTGAGTGGTCATGTTGATTCAAAATCTCCATGGAAGCAGCAGGTCTTGCAGCTCTTCTTCTCTCATTTTCAGCCACATGCTCTTTCCCTTCCTCCTGGGTTTACTCTGACACACCAAGACCTCTACTGATTTGACTCATAAACCCAGGCAAAGACTATATGCCCATTTGGGTTTTGTCTTACCTTTTTTACTGGATATTTTTCTGATAGGCTAGTGAACTCGGTTTACTCACAGAGGGTGGTTTTTTTTTATTTTTTATTAATGAGCTAGTAGCCCCAGGACAGCATATAGCTGACACAAAGGAGAAATGAGAGAAGTATATAAAGGAAGGAGCTCCTCCCACTTCTGGCAGTGTTGAGCTAATGGATTGGCTAACAGTAGCTAAATAACTTCACCTTCAAGAAATTGTTCAAATTTTAATGTGTTAAGCTCGTATATATGTCTCCAAGATGAGCACTTCAAGAAAGGCTTTGTATTGACCTAAACGTGCAATTACATAGTACACTTTCTTTGGGGAAACCAAAGCCTCTACTTTTCAAAGATCATATTTTAACGCAACTATGCCCAGCACTGTTTGCAAAGAGCAATTAGGAGGCATTGATCTGTTGTTATAGAGCAAGGGGTGAGATTATAGAATCATGGTAGGGTTTGGAAGGGACCTCTAGAGATCAAGTCCAACCTCCCTGCCAGTGCAAGAATGCCTAGGGCAGGCCACACAGGAACAGATCCAGGTGGGATTTGAAAGCCCCTAGAGGAGGAGACTCCACAACCTCTCTGGTCAGCCTGTTCCAGTGCTCTGTCACTCTCACAGTGAAGAAGGTTCTCCTCATGTTGAAATG